>CAJHQQ010006193.1:0-11022 GCA_905132885.1 Moricandia moricandioides | reverse complement strand
TTCTTAATACACGAGCGCGTACTGTCACGATTGATTTAAGATCCCTGCTAAGAAGTATGTAGAGCGGAACAAGAAAGTAAGACATTCTCTATCTTAAGGTGGTTTGATCGCTTCAGCTAATATGTTCACACGTTTCGTTGAATAGTATGCTGTCCCTAGAGGATGTAAACCTTGAGCTCCAAGCTGCTTAAGAAGTCGTTACTGTCATCGGTTATGGTACAACGGGACGTTGGTTCCTGCGGTTTTGGATGATGGAATCGAAAGATCATCCGCAGCAAAGAATGTTGTGTTCAACGAAGACACAAAAGGGTGTGGTAGCACAGGATAAGCCTAAAAGAACGGCTCTGAGATGGGAAAGCAGCCGGAGCTGCTGACTATAGCGAGATATGCCCGACACCGAGACTACAACAGGACTAACGGCTAACAGACAGCAGAAGAATGAAATCTCGTCAAGAGGAGCAGTCGCGTGAGGCTGATCGAGAATGATGATTCTGAGTGGGTCCCACTATACATCCAAGCTGAAACGGAGTATGTAGGCGACGTCGCAGCAGAATCATCAGAAAGGCCTGTAGATTTTCCTCGCAGTCGCTCAACTATCTATTCTGCTCACAGATAGAGCGCGAGCACTGAATGTTATGACGAGGCTGTGGCAGAGCTGGATGTGAGTGCGATCAGAGCGTGGAGCTTGGCAATGAACGACGAGGATGGACTTGTCGTTGTTATGCCAGCATCATCACGTGAGTTAGCACGAAGAGTTGCCCTTCAGAAGAAAAAGGCATTGCATAAGACAAGCTGGTCTATCCCGAATCAAAGAAGACACCTGATGAGCAGTATAGCGCTATAAAATGCGAGGCTTGTTGTGAAGGATTTCAACCAAAAGAAGGTATTACTATACAAAGATATTTTCTCCTGTAGTCAAAATGGTGACCATTAGAACGGTTCTTGGCTGGTAGCATAAGAAGATTTGCATCTTCAGCAGATGGATGTAAAGACAACATTTCTTCATCGTGATTTGGATGAAGAAATTTACATGAATCAACCTGAAGCTTTTGAAGTCAAAGGAAAAGAAAGCCTTGTTTGCCAAGCTTAAGAGGAGTTTATACGGTTTGAAGCAAGCTCCAAGACAGTGGTATAAAAGATTTGATAGCTTTATAAAGGCGTTGGTTTCTTGAGTGTGAAGCTGTATCACTGTTGTTACTTCAAGAGGTTTGAAGAATTCTTACTTGATATTGCTCCTATATGTGGATGACATGCTGATAGTAAGAGCAGACTTGCATGAGATCAATAGCTTGAAGAGAAAGTTCTCTCGGATATGTATGAGAAACCTTCGGCGAATAATAAGGTGTTTCTCATGAAAAAGCTCTTAAATTTGAAGATGGAAGAAAGTGGCCTGGTTGCCGCACATGTTAACAAGTTCAATACGATTGTAAACCAACTGTCATCGGTTGAAATCGAGTTTGATGACGAAGTGCGATCATTGATTCTGTTGGCATCTCTGCCAAATAGTTGGGAGCCAATGTGGACAGCGGTTAGTAATTTTGTTGGTACTCAGAAGCTTAAGTTCAATGATGTTAGCGATCATATCCTTGCTGAGGAAGTTCGAAGGATAGACTCTGGGGAGGCATCAACCAGCTCTGCTTTCAATGTGGAAAACAGAGGTAGAGACCAAGAAAAAAGTAACCAGAGAAATGGCAGATCGAGGTCAAGAAATGGACGGAGCAAGTCCAAATTTAGACAGCCTGTGGAATGCTGGAATTGTGGAAAGACAGGCCACATTAAGAAGAATTGCCGCTCACCACCGAAGAAGGAAGACAACAAGAGAGGCGAAGCCAATTCAGTAACACGTGAAATTGCTGATGCATTGGTAGTGTCTGTTGATTCCCCGAGAAAAACTGAAGCTCGTAGTGAAGCTTCAAATGACACCAAGGTGTCAATCTCATATGTTGATAGCCCCATTGATTCATGGGTGCTTGACTCAGGAGCATCGTTCCACACAATGCCACACCACAACATTATGGAGAATTATGTTGCGGGGAATTACAGAAAGGTTTATCTTGCTGATGGATTACCTTTGGACATAATTGGTATTGGAGATATCAACTTGAAAATGTCAGACGGACGTAAGTGGAAGATTACGAAGGTTAGGCATGTGCCAAAGTTGATGCAAAATCTGATCTTAGTAGGTCAACTTGATGATACGGGGCACGATGTCAACTTTTGTGGTGGAGCCTAGAGAGTCAGAAAAGGTTCCATGGTGGTGACTAAAGTTCATAAAAGAGGTACCATTTATATGAAGACGAGTTATCAAGACACTATTGCTGTTGTCGAGAATTCCAAACAAACAAAGTTGTGGCACTGTAGGTTGGGGCACTTGAGTGAGAAAGGGATGAAACTCATGAAGAAAAATGGTGTTCTTCCGGATCTGAAGACGGTGGATCATCATATGCGTGAAAGTTGCATCCTTGGGAAACATAAACGGGTTAGTTTCTTTAAAGGAGGAAGAGAGCCAAAATCGGAGAAGTTAGAGCTAGTGCACACTAACGTGTGGGGACCCGCTCCTGTTGCATCGCTGGGAGGTTCATACTACTATGTGACCTTTATTGATGACTCCACAAGGAAGGTGTGGGTTTACTTCATGAAGAAAAAGTCTGAAGTGTTCTCGGTTTTCAAGAGATGGAAAGCCATAGTTGAGACTGAGACGAATCTCAAGTTGAAGTGTCTAAGGTATGATAATGGTGGTGAGTATATCAGCGACGAGTTTAGGAGATATTGTGCTGATAACGGGATCAAGATGGAGAAGACTATTCCTGGAATGCCTCAACAGAATGGAATAGCTGAAAGGATGAACCGAACCTTGAATGAGCGTGCAAGGAGCATGAGATTGCACTGCGGATTGCCTAAGACGTTTTGGGCAGATGCAATCAGTATTGCAACATTCTTAATAAACAGAGGACCGTCTGTGCCGTTGGGATTTAAGATCCCTGAAGAAATTTTAAGCGAGAAGAAAGTAAACCTTTCTTATCTAAAAGTATTCGGTTGCTTAGCTTATGTTCACATTGATGATGCTGCAAGAAGTAAACTTGACTCCAAGTCTAAGAAGTGTTACTTCATGAGTTATGTAACGAGGAGTTTGGTTAACAGTTTTGGGATGATGAAAATCGAAATATCATCCGCATCAAGAATGTTGTGTTCAACAAAGAAGTGTTGTACAATGATAAGCTAAAAGAAGGCTCTGAGAGGAAAGAGCCAGTAGCTGTTGTCTTAGGAGATATCCCGACACCGGAGTTACAACAGGATACCATAACAACATAAGAATAAATCTCTCAACAGGAGAGTGGTAGGCTGATGAGGATGATGATTCTGAAGTGGTCCCATATACAACAGTAGCAGAGTTACGAAGGCCGATTAGAATCATCAGAAAGCCTATAAGATTTTCTCCATCGCTCAACTACATTCTGCTCACAGATAGAGGCGAGCCTGAATGTTATGAAGAGCCTATGCAATTGGATGAGTCGATCAAGTGGGAGCTTGCAATGAATGACGAGATGGACTCGTTGTAATCCAATCACACGTGGGAGTTAGCATAGTTGCTAAGAAGAAAAAAACATTGCATAACAAGTGGATCTACCGAATAAACAAAGAACCTAACGGGAGTAAGCGCTATAAGGCGAGGCTTGTTGTAAAGGGATTCCAACATAAATAAGGCATTGAATTCACAAAGATATTCTCTCCTGTAGTCAAGATGGTGACCGTTAGAACGGTTCTTGGGATGATAGCAGAAGAAGAATTACATCTTCAGCAGATGGATGTAAAGACGACATTTCTTCACGGTGATTTGGATTAAGAAATTTATTTGAATCAACCTGAAGTCTTTGAAGTAAAAGGGAAAGAAAGCCTTGTTTGCAAGCTTAAAAAAAGTTTGTACGGTTTGAAGCAAGCTCCAAGATAGTGGTATAAAAGGTTTGACAACTTTATTAAAGGTTTCGGTTTCTTGAGGTGTGAGGCTGACCACTGTTGTTACTTCAAGAGGTTTGAAGAGTCGTACTTGATATTTCTCCTATATCTGGATGACATGCTGATAGTAGGAGCAGACTTGCATGAGATCAATAGCTTGAAGATGAAACTCTCAGAAGAGTTTGCGATGAAAGACCTTGGAGAAGTAAAACAGATTCTAGGGATGAGAATCAGTAGAAGCAAGGACGGTCTTAAGTATCGCAAGAGGAGTATGTAAAGAAAGTTCTCAAGAGGTGTAACATGGATGATGCGAAGCCGGTCAATACTCCCCAAGTCATTTTCGGTTATATAGAGAATAGTCTCCAAAGACGGAAGAGGAGATGACATGTATGGATAAAGTTCCATATGCTTCTGCTATAGGCAGCCTGATGTACGTGATGATATGTACAAGGCGAGACATTGCACATGCACTGGGAGTCGTTAGCAGGTTTATGAGTAATCTAGGAAAAGAACATTAGGAAGCCGTGAAGTGGATTTTCAGATACCTGAAAGGGAATCTAAGCTTGTCGTTATGTTTCACGAAGTTTGAGAAGGGATTGCAGGGATATGTTGATGCTGACAATTGAGGTGACATTGACAGAACGAAGAGCACAATCGAGTATGTCTACACTTTTGGCGGTACTGCAATTTGTTGGGTTTGAAATATGCAGAAAATTGTATCTCAATCAAGCTGTGAAGATGAGTATGTTGCTGTAACGGAGGCAACAAAAGAGATGATGTGATTACATTCTTTTCTACAAGAGCTAGACAATGACCAAGGGAAAAGTGTTTTGTACTGTGATAGTAAGAGTGCCATCGATTTCGCAAAGAATCCGGTTTACCATGCTCGGACAAAGCACATACATCGACAATATCATTTCATCAGATCAACGTTAGAAGATGAAATGTTTATGCTTGAGAAGATCCCAGGAAGTAAGAATCCGGCAGACATGCTAACGAAGGTTATGCCGTGTGAGAAGCTAAGGTTGTGTGCAACCTTAGTTGGCTTGTTGGAGTAAGAAGCCAGGAAGACCTGCTACATTAATTAAAGTGTGAAGACAGATTAAAATCAGTTTTCAACCTGTTCACTTCTGTAAGCTTTTAGATCAAGGTATAGATAATTAGTTAGGTAGTGTTGAGTTATGATTTAGATCAAGAGTATGCGAGATATTGACACAATCAGTTTAACGAGTTCCCGGACTTGAACCGGTACGTCTCGTGGGAGATAACCTTCTCCCAAATCCACTATGAACCAAAGAAAACCCTAGACTGCTGAGGTTAGCTTGCTAGACACTTCTTCTAGACTTGATCAAATATGCAGTAGCTAGAAGATACAACAAAGGCCTTAGATAATATAGTCTTAAGCCTAAGCTATCTTATCATGTATTGTTGTCTCCTTCTTGTTTGCTTCTTCCTGGTATATCTGATTCTTCCTTGTGTCGTGTGTTTTCCTTATTGCAGCCTTGTCCCGATTACGTTAATCATACACATATATATATATGTGTTGCTTTGCACGGGAACAAGCTGGTGTGTGGGCTTAGGGTTTACAACCCAATAACTGTCTTGGGCTTTTAGGTGAGAAAACCCATTCACAAATCTCCACCTTTTCTACCTAAAAGAAAAGCCCAGACCCTGGCCCATACTTCTTTCGGTAAGTGACCCAGCTGTCTCCTCCCTGCCTCTTCGTCTTCACTCTCTCTCTCTCGCTCAAACCTTTCTCTCCACCGACTGGCGACTCTCCCTTCTTCGTGAGTGACCGCGGCCCACGGCGAGCCTCCGTCACCTCTTCCTCCCTCTGGTTCTTCTTCAGGTAATCCTTATCTCTCCTTATAGTTGATTTCGATTCCTTCGAGTTATATCCAGCTGGTTTTGACTTCGATCCTGTTTTGCATGTCTATGCCGGTGGCTCGTGGCTGTGTTTCAGAAACTTTTGAGACACCGACAAGCCGCTTGAGCTCAGATCCGAGATCTATTATCTCCTGATCAGTGTACCACGTGATGTATTCTCCTTTCGATAAGTGTACTTCCCTTTTGTTGCATGTGTCTTACACTTTTCACCTGAAGTAACCCTTACTTTGATTTTAGGAGTTACTTCCCTCTAGGCCGAACCCTCCTTTTACCGGTACCGCGAAATCTCACTCTTCTTCTTCGAGACTCCCTGTCGGTTTGGTAACGTATCGACATGACCCGGTCCTCCAGATAAGCTTTCTTTCACAATCCTCCTTTTCCTCTGTTTGGTAACATACTCGAGTTAGTTACTGATAGAGAGAATTCTTCTTTTGTGAATTGCTGTAGGGGAATCGGGAGTTGAACGGATGGTTGATGCAACATGAGTTTGACTTCTCGGTTTTACTCACATGGATGCTTGGGTCTTCCATACTGTGGTACCCCGTGACTATTTGCTTGGGATTTCTCCACCTGAATCGAGTTCTCTTCTCGATTCTACTTAGGCTCCAGGTGACTCCTTTTGTCACGGTGATTTTGATTCTTGACTCACGTTCATCCTTTAACTCGACACTGTTTATTGTTTTAAATGCGAGGTTGGAGTCAATGTCACCTGGAGCTGTCTTCTCTCTCACTTAGAGAATGTTCAAAAGCTCGCAGCAAAGCTGGAACTTCTGACCAGGTACTGTCTTTGTAAGAAAATCTGATGGGTTTACGGTCGTATGAATCTTGGTTAGAACAATATCGCCTGACTCAACTAGGTCTCGAATGAAATTGAATTTGGTGTCTATGTGTTTGGTCCTCTCGTGATGTACTGGATTCTTGGCTAGGGCTATAGCACTCTGTGAGTCACAGTTTAGTTTGATGCTAGGTTGCGTGAATCCTAACTCTGAGCATAGACCTTTTAGCCACATAGCTTCTTTAGCTGCCTCATTTAGTGCCATATATTCTGCTTCTGTGGTAGATAGTGCTACGACTGATTGTAGACAAGATTTCCATGAAACTGTGTTACCTCCCATTTTGAATGCATATCCTGTAACTGATCGTCTTCTGTCTATGTCAGTAGCGTAATCTGAGTCTGTGAATCCTTCGAGTGTGAGAGTAGACTGTTTCCTGAATGTTAGGTTCCTGTCAACTGCACCCTTTAGATACCTTAGGATCCACTTAACTGCAGACCAGTGGTCTCTTCCAGGTCTGCTCATAAATCGGCATACATAGCCCACTGCGAATCCTAAATCGGGTCTTGAGCCGACCATCGCATACATCAAACTCCCTACGGCACTTGCATAGGGGACTCGTTCCATAAGCCCTGCCTCTTCCTTCCATTCTAGGTTTGTTAGACTTCTTAGTTTAAACTGAGATGATGTGGGGGTTACTACGGCTTTCGCATCCTGCATTCCAAATGTTTTTAGCACCTTTTCCATGTACTTCCCTTGAGAAAGCGTTAGTATTCCTTTCTTCATGTCTCTCGTAATATCCATGCCTAATATCCTTGAGGCTTTTCCCATGTCTTTCATCTCGAATTCTCCACTTAGCTTCTCTTTTAGTTCCTTGATGACTTTAGTGTTTCCTGAGGCAATCAACATGTCATCGACATATAGTAATAGGTATACCGCTTTGTCAGTTTGTACATCTCTCATATAGACACACAGGTCTTTGCTGCTTCGCTCAAATAACTGATCCTTCATGAAACTATTAAATCGATGATTCCATCTTCTTGGTGACTGCTTCAGACCATATAGTGACTTCCTTAGTAGGCATACTTTGTTCTCTGTTCCTGGTTGTATAAAACCCTCCGGTTGATCCATTAGAATTCTTTCTTCTAGGCTTCCATGTAGAAACGCTGTTTTTACATCCATCTGCTCTAGCTCAAAGTCTAAGTTTACCACAATGCTGAGCATGACTCTGATCGAGACGTGTTTTACCACTGGTGAGAATATCTCGTTGTAGTCAATTCCTTCTGTTTGAGAATATCCCTTCGCAACTAGTCTTCCTTTGAATCGTTTATCCTCAACGCCTGGTATCCCTGGTTTGATTTTAAACAACCATTTGCAACCAACCGGCTTGGCTTTAGCAGGTCTGTCTATTAGGTCCCACGTTCTGTTCTTCTTGTGAGATTCCATTTCTTCTTCAGCAGCCCGTTTCCACAGCCTTCTTTCTTTACTTCTCATAGCTTCAGCATAAGACTTTGGTTCTTCAATCTCCAGGTCTTCAGTAACACTTAGTGCATAGGCTACAAAGTTCCCATCCTCATATCGCGATGGTGGTCTCACATTTTGTCTTCTTTCTCTATCACGAGCCAGGATGTAGTTGTCCAGAGTTTCTGTGTTGCCACTTCCACTCTCGGCTGTAACTTCCTTTTCCTGGGAATGTGAGCTACTACTGGAGCTTTCGGATGATGATTCTTCTCCACCTTGATCAGGTGTATCTTCGTCTTCGGTAGATTGAGAAGGTCCCCTGATCAAATCATCACTGAAAGATACTTTCTTCTTACCTTTCCTATCAGTTGTAACCTCTGCTTGTGGTTCACTTTGGGCAATCGTGTGTTTGTATAGCTCGTCTTCATTAAATATCACATTTCTGCTTGTTCTACATCTCCCTTCTTGAGGTATCCACACTCGGTATCCCTTAGTTCCTGTAGGGTATCCCGTAAATACTCCCTTAAGAGCTCGGGGTCCTGTTTTCTCTTCGGTCACGTGAATGTATGCTGAGCATCCAAAAGTTCTGAGGTGCCCCAAATCGGGTTTTGCCCCCGTCCAGACTTCTTCGGGTAGTTTGAACTGTAGTGTGGAGTTTGGTGATCTGTTGATTAGGTAGATTGCGGTGGATGCAGCTTCTGCCCAAAAGCTTTGGTCCAACCCAGATTCTGCTAACATGCATCTTACTTTGTCCATGATAGTCCGGTTCATCCTTTCTGACACTCCGTTTTGTTTTGGGGTGTAAGTGCAGGTTCTGTGTCGTTTGATACCTGCCTTCTTGCAGTATTCATCAAACTGTTTATTGCAGAACTCCAGGCCATTGTCAGTTCTGAGGCATTTTATCCTTTTCTCGGTTTTATTTTCGACTTCGGCTTTCCATTCAGTAAACTTTGAAAATACTTCGTCTTTGGTTTTCAAGAAGTAGATCCATACTTTCTTGGAGTAATCATCGATGAATGTCACGAAATACTTGTTCCCTGCCAGGCTGTCGGGTGTAGAAGGAGAGCCCCAGAGGTCAGAGTGAACATACTCTAGTATACCTTTAGTCATGTGCTTAGCCTTTTGAAAACTTTGCTTGTGTGACTTCCCGATGATGCAGTGTTCACAGAAATCTAGTTTGCTGACATCTTTATTACTTATGAATCCATTCTTGACAAGCTCTGACATGTTGTTGAGGCTCATATGACCAAGACGTGAATGCCAAATGTTGGTCATATTTCTTTCAGCTCTGGTTAAGTTAGCTTCCCCTTTTAAGACGGTTCCTTGAAGGTAATAGAGTCCCTGATGATATTTCCCTGAAATGACTTTCTTATCGCCTTTGTAGAAGTCCACGTTAAGATCCTTTCCTTCATATCTGCACCCTGATGTTTCTAGCATTCCATATGAGATTAGGTTCCTGCTCATACCAGGCATGTATCAAACTCCAGTTAGGATCTCACTCGAGCCATCGGGATTTAAGATTTTAATCTTTCCAATCCCTTCAATGTTGCTGTGTGTGTTGTTTGCCATTAGCACTTTCCCTCCTTTAAACTCTTCTAGGTCAAATAGGAAGTTTCTATCGGGGGTGATATGGAATGAGCATCCTGAGTCCATTACCCATTCTTCCTTGGTGTCTTGGGTGCTTACCGTTAAGATCATGGGTTCCTTTGATTCTTCAGCCATGTTTGCTGCATCCTGCGGTTTGAATGGCTTCTTATCAGGGCACTCACGCTTCCAATGGCCCTCCTTCCCGCATATAAAACATCCTTTCTTGTTGTTCCTGGGGCGTGACTTAGATCTCTCATATCGGCTCTTAGACCTTCCTTTGTAGAATTTTCCATTGCTCCTTTCTGGTCGTCGATCAGATCTCCCTCTCTCCACAATCAGACCTTCTCCACCTGACCTTGTAAATCTCCCACTCTCAATTAGTTCTCTTTCCTTGGATCTGGCAGCTCCAGTTACCTCATTTAAACTTAGTGTATCTCTTCCATATTTGAGAGTTTCCTTTAGTTGATCAAACTTGTTTGGTAGTGAACTGAGTAATAATATTGCCTGAACCTCCTCTGATACTTCAACCTGTAAATTGCTGAGATCTGCAACGAGTTTTAAGAAATCGTCTACATTCTCATCAATGGTCTTGGAGTCGGACATCTTGAATGTGTAGAACCTCAGCTGTAAGTAGATCCGGTTTGGAAGTGATGTCTCGGTATACAGCTTGTCCAGTGTGTTCCACATTGCAGCAGCAGTCTCGCAGTGTTTAATTTTCCTTAGGACCTTGTTCCCAACATTCAGCACAATTAGGTCTTTCGCTTTTTCTGACTTCTCAAATTTTGCTGGATCTATTGCTGTTGAAGATCCAATGACTCCTGCTGTTCCCTTTCCCGTGTCCTTTATAGTTGAGTCGGGGTCATCCTTGGTTTCTGAGCCATCCTTTAAGAGCTTTTCATCAGTAAGGATAGTCTTTAACCCGAGTACTCCGAAGTGTGCGAGCATTCGAACTTTCCATAGCGCAAAATCTCCTGTGCCATCGAAGCGATCTACTTCAATGCGTGTGCTTGACATAGCGCGGTGGTCTGATATGTATTTTATACTCTTTCCTTCTAATTATCCTTAATGACTTGGGAGCTCTGATACCACTTGTAAGCTTTTAGGTCAAGGTATAGATAATTAGTTAGGTAGTGTTGAGTTATGATTTAGATCAAGAGTATGCGAGATATTGACACAATCAGTTTAACGAGTTCCCGGACTTGAACCGGTACGTCTCGTGGGAGATAACCTTCTCCCAAATCCACTATGAATCAAAGAAAACAAACCTAGAACGCTGAGGTTAGCTTGCTAGACACTTCTTCTAGACTTGATCAAATATGCAGTAGCTAGAAGATACAACAAAGCCCTTAGATAATCTAGT
>CAJHQQ010006192.1:0-11026 GCA_905132885.1 Moricandia moricandioides | reverse complement strand
AAACATTTCAAGTCTCTCTTACTCTCTCTCTAGTTCTTCATATCCAGAAATGGATTTCATAGTCTTCTCTCAATCTTTAGTCTCCGAGTCTCTTTTCAATCTCTTCTAATCTCTTTCAACGTCTCAAATACTCTTATTACCTCAGATATCTCTTTAGTTTTCAAAGACACCATTGGAGGAAGGCTACAAGGTGCTGCGAGAGGGGGGGTATGATGCCACTCTCTTTACTGATGTCAAGAAGTATAGAAGAATGGTTGGAAAGCTCATATACCTCACTATCACTCGGCCAGATGTGTGTTTTGCTGTAAATCAAGTAAGCCAACATATGCAAGCCCCTAAGATACATCACTGGAACATGGTGGAGAGGATCTTGAGATACTTAAGAGAAGCACCTGGTCAGGGAGTATGGATGGCGTGTAACAAGAACACTGAAGTGGTTGGGTATTGTGATGCTGATTGGGCTGGAGATAGAGTGGATAGAAGATCAACCACAGGCTATTGCACCTTTATTGGAGGGAATCTTGTCACATGGAAGAGCAAGAAAGCAGAAGGTGGTGTCTTGTTCAAGTGCTGAGGCAGAATATAGATCAATGAGAAAGCTTACAAGTGAGCTTATATGGATCAAGGGGGCTGCTAAGAGACTTGGGGGATTGAGATCAACACACCAATGACTATGCATTGTGACAACCAGGCCGCAATACACATTGCATCTAACTCAGTCTTCCATGAGAGGACAAAGCACATAGAAGTAGACTGCCACAAGGTGAGACAAGCAGTGGAGCAGCAAGTGATCCTCCCATGCTATACAAGAAGTGAAGATCAACTAGCTGACATCTTTACCAAGGCAGCAAGCAGCAAGGTCTGTGAGTTCATTCATCCTAAGCTTGGACTCATAGACCTCTCTTGTCACTGACCCTCTCACTGTGAAGTATTCTACTCTTTTTCCTTTGCCTGGTTTTTATCCCATGTGGTTTTTCCAAGTAAAGGTTTTAATGAGGGAATGCTTCATAGTTTTCAAGCTGACTAGTCCCTAGAGTCAAGCTTGAGGGGGAGTGTTGACATGAAGCAAATAATGAGAGGTCTATTACACAAACAAGGAGGCACACGCAGAGAGCAAGGCAAGACAAGTTTGGTAGAGTGATCAAGTTAACACTGTCCGTACAAGTTACTGTCCGTACAAGTGATGAGTGTGACCTAGAGTAACTTGCAAGGCAAGTGAAATACTTGATCAGGAAGAGTATTTAAATCAACCAGAAATGTGGAGAAATGTCGACACTTTGGGGAGTAACCTTGGAAGAGGATCACGTGAAGTGGGAAGGAGAGAGAGCCGTTGTGATGTGTCACTTTCACCATTGCTGGACGAGCCAGCTGACCAGATCCCCTCCCATTTGTTTATTCTTTGACTTGTACTATCTCCCATTGTTTATTGCTTTCCTTCTGTCTACATGTGCACGAGTTTCTCTTTAAATAGATTGTAATAGGTTCCAAATTAAGTTAAGGAAATATGTTCCTCTTTCATTCGATATCTCTCTCACTTTGAACTCTCTTCTCTCTCTCTCTCTCTCGGATTCTCTTAGTTTCCATCTCTCTTGTTCTTGATTTCCTACATAAATCTCCTCTATACTTTCATAAATCAACACAATGCTTGTCACACTGCTGAGAGTTCTCAAAACATTTTTAAAAAATACTAGACCATTGATTATTGACTCTGGTGCTTCTCACCACATGATTAGTGATTCTAGTTTAATTAAAAATGTGGAACCAGCACTAGGAAATGTGATGATAGCAAATGGTGATAAAATTCCTATAAGAGGTATAGGTGAGTTAAAATTGTTTAATAAAGTATCTAAGGCATTCTACATGCCCACCTTTGCTTCAAACCTTGTTTCTGTTAAAAAGGCCACCAATGATTTAAATTGCTATGTTACATTCACTCCTAATGAAGTTTATTTTCAGGGATATTGAGTCAAGTAAGTTGCTTGGCAAGGGTGTAACCAAGGGAGACTTGTATTTGCTTGAGGACACTCGGCCAACTTCTGATTTATCTTGCTATTTCAATTCTGTTTCTCAATTCCCTAAAGATGTAATATGGCATGCTAGATTAGGACATCCTCATTCTCGCGCCTTGAACATTCTGTTACCTAGCATTTCGTTTAAAAGTGATTGTGAGGCTTGTATCTTAGGAAAACATTGTAAGAGTGTGTTTCCTAAAGTCAATGACCATCTATGATAATTGCTTTGATTTAATTCATTCTGATGTGTGGACTGCCCCTTGTGCATCTAGGGAACAACATAAGTACTTTGTGACATTCATAGATGAGAAATCTAAATACACATGGATCACACTGTTACAATCAAAAGATAGGGTGCTAGAAGCTTTTAAAAATTTTCAAAACTATATCACTAACCATTTCAATGTTAAGATTAAAATTCTTAGATCAGATAATGGTGGTGAGTACACTAGCACAGCCTTCAAACAACACCTAGCTGCACATGGGATCATCCAACAAAACAAGTTGCCCCTACACACCTCAACAAAATGGTGTGGCAGAAAGGAAGAACAGACACTTAATGGAGGTAGCCAGGAGCATGATGTTCCATGGTAATGTGCCCAAAAGATTTTGGGGAGATGCAGTAGTCACTGCCACCTACCTTATCAACCGCACACCTACAAGAGTGCTTCAAGATGCCACTCCATATGAGGTACTAAACACAACTAAGCCTAATATCGATCATTTGCGTGTGTTTGGGTGTGTGTGCTTTGTTAATTGGAGATGAAGGAGTCACTAGAGTCAATGGTGAAGTGATTACTGGAGCAGGAGAAGGACTCATGTTTCCTTCTCAAATCAAAGAGAAACCACCAGAGGAACTTAGTCTACAACAATCTCCAAAGAAACCAACCCGGGGTAACTATCTAAACTCAAAGAAAACATGAAGCCTGATTTGCTTGCTGTGAGTACAGGTCAAAACTGTTTTTGAGATCTACCATTGTCGAAAAGAGAAGCTACAATGATGATCAGAGTATCAAGAATGGGTTGTTGGTTAAGTTGATGAAGGCAACAATCAAACCTTGAAAACTGTCTAGCCGCCAGCCTTGACATAGGGACAGTCCGAGGACCATATCTCAACAACCACAAGGAGTTAACCATCAAACTCGACTGCCATGGAAACTTAAACTCATCAGGGGCTCACGTCGAATTGGAATCAAGTCAAAACCTTCTCATATGAAAGAGTTATGGGTTCTACAAATCGGGTGATCCTGTATTGGCTATCTTTGAACTTTTCTAAGTTTAAAACATTCTCAATCCTATATATGGCGACCAGGTGAGCATGCTAAGGTAAGTGATCATGTTTTCAAGAGTTCTTTTATCAATTACACAGATATGATGCACTTGTTTTGTCAAAGAGCCATGTGCAGATTATGATGAAGCTTGGAAGCATACAAGAAGGAAGAACAAGCATGTGGAAGACAAGCGGTTCAAGCCACCTGATTTGGATCAGGATAAGCACCAGACGTCACTAGCTTCATCCTCATCAAAGAAGCACCACCAGAAACAGCACACAAGCCAAAACCGAGCAAAACCAATTTGGGATAAGACTATTACTCTTTGATAAACTTTCATGTGCTAACTTGCTTTGTTGCAACATGTCAGGTTTAAGTAATGAATCAGGAACTAAATGGATTAGTGCCTTCTACATATCCAAACCAGTCAGCAACAATGCCTATCAAAGAGGCTTGCAAGGTAAAACAGATTTGAGGACAAATCTTTTTGAAGAGGGAGGGGATGATGTGATCCTGGAAAGCACCAAGCATGCAACATTTAAGAGTGCATTTGATGTGATCATGAACCGGTTCATGATCACATCAAATGCACTCTTAAATGTTGCATGCTTGGTGCTTTCCAGGATCACATCATCCCCTCCCTCTTCAAAAAGATTTGTCCTCAAATCTGTTTTACCTTGCAAGCCTCTTTGATAGACATTGTTGCTGACTGGTTTGGATATGTAGAAGGCACTAATCCATTTAGTTCCTGATTCATTACTTAAACCTGACATGTTGAAACAAAGCAAGTTAGCACATGAAAGTTTATCAAAGAGTAATAATCTTATCCCAAATTGGTTTTTGCTCGGTTTTGGCTTGTGTGCTGCTTCTGGTGGTGCTTCTTTGATGAGGATGAAGCTAGTGACGTCCTGGTGCTTATCCTGATCCAAATCAGGTGGCTTGAACCGCTTGTCTTCCACATGCTTGTTCTTCCTTCTTGTATGCTTCCAAGCTTCATCATAATCTGCACATGGCTCTTTTGACAAAAACAAGTGCATCATATCTGTGTAATTGATAAAAGAACTCTTGAAAACATGATCACTTACCTTAGCATGCTCACCTGGTCGCCATATATAGGATTGAGATGTTTTAAACTTAGAAAAGTTCAAAGATAGCCAATACAGGATCACCCGATTTGTAGAACCCATAACTCTTTCATATGAGAAGGTTTTGACTTGATTCCAATTCGACGTGAGTCCCTGATGAGTTAAGTTTCCATGGCAGTCAAGTTTGATGGTTAACTCCTTGTGGTTGCCTGAGATATGATCCTCGGACTGTCCCTATGTCAAGGCTGGCGGCTAGACAGTTTCCAAGGTTGATGGTTGCATCATCAACTTAGCCAACAACCCATTCTTGATACTCTGATCATTATCATAGCTTCTCTTTTCCCAAATGGTAGATCTCAAAACAGTTTGACCTGTACTCACAGCAAGCAAATCAGGTTTCATGTTTTTCTTTGAGTTTAGATAGTTATCCCGGGTGGGTTCCTTTGGAGATTGTTGTAGACTAAGTTCCTCTGGTGGTTTCTCTTTGATTTGAGAAGAAAACATGAGTTCTTCTCCTGCTCCAGCAATCACTTCACCATTGACTCTAGTGACTCCTTCATCTCCAATTACATTTTGATAATCTTTGCATTGGTACTGAAGTTGCTGCTTATCTGGTGGCTTCCATATCTTGATATGGTCAAGATGCAAGTCCTTTTGATCAACTTCACACTCCTTATGACCCCAACTTGTTCTAGCACGAACAGAGCACTCTCCAAGGGTGATAAGCTTGTGGAAATATCCTCCAGGTCTCCACGAGTAGGTCTGTAACCTTCCAGCACAATCAGACATAAGTTCCTCTTGGGAAAGATCCAAACCGGCATGTTTTGCAAAACTAGCAATATCTTGATGATCAGAAGGCCATTCTCTGTGTTGTCTGGTTTGTTGGATCCGTGACTGATTTGGCTTCATTCTCCAGTTGGTTTCATAGTGAAACTCTTGCTGAGCTGAGGTGTGCAACCCCTTATCTTCAAAGGATGAGAAATCTACAAAATCCAATGTTGGTGCAGCTGAACTCTTCTTAACATGTTTGATCTTGTTCTTCTGATTCAAGACCTCTCCTCCAGGCTCAAATACAACATGTCTCATGTCCAAGTCGTGTCTTGATAGTTCCACTTCTCCTTTCTTGTACCAAACAAAAGGAGTGAACAGAAAAGTACCTAAGAAGGCCCTTTGGAAATCACATGGATCAAAGACAATTAGTTGATTCATTCTACAAGCTCTCTGAGGTTCCATGTGTTAACTTGAAGAGAGACAAATGATCTTATGAGAGATGAGATGGAGCAGTGGAGTTGAACCCAACAAGCTTTATAAAGGGTTGTGAGCAAAGACTTGGGATCTGGTGACATAGTCATGTGATATAGTCGATTACATGCATCAACTACATAGTCCGATAATATAGTCGACTACATGCCTCAACTACATCATATAGTCGACTACATGAATCGACTACATGAATCGACTACATCACAGTATTCAAACTGGTTTGAATTGTCAATATGACCGTTGGGAAGCAGAAGGCTCCACTTGCTCTGTTTGAAACTTAAAAACCCTAATGTATCTATCTCTCTCTATATAATGTGATGCGTCCCTAGGATGCTCTTTGGTTGATGGGAATGGATAGATCCTTGCAAGAACGAATCAGAGACTCAAGTCCTTCAAGGCGTGTGGATTGAATGGTGACACAAGAGGGATGGATGATCTCTTGATACTCCTAGATGAATAACTTGGATATGACACACCAAATTAGACACCCTTAGGTCTCTGGATATTACACACCAGAACTCGACACCTCCTAGAGAGAGAGAGAGCCGACAAGAATGAATGTAACTTGTTTAATAAAAGACTGGATGATTACAAGAGGGTGTAGAGAACCCTTTAAATAGGAAACCAGAGAACATACTCTCTAGGGTTTCGACCATAAACCAAAAAAGGAAAGAAAGAAAACTATAGTCTAAGTTTAACATAAGTTTAGAATGAAATAAAAATGGAACTTCATGTAGTCTTGGACCGAGAATAACACTTAGGTGATTTGTAGACAAGTTGTGGCCTCGTTAAAAACCTTCCTCCTGGAAAACCTCGTGGGACAAAACCAAAAGCAAGGAAAGAGCACGCACTCCATGTCTGCCTAGACACTACCTCAGTTTGGTGTAGAGATGGCTTGAATGGTGATCAAGACATCTCGGATCAAACCTTGTCCAAGACCTTCTTGTTGTGGATGTGAAGTGAGTAATCCAACAACATTCTCCTTTAGCTTCTTGACTCTGGAACGAGTCATGGGACCTTCAGGAATGGCTAGAGCATCCACACCGAGTGGTTGATGCATTGTTGCTTCATGTGGCTCATCTAGACCCTCCTTGTCCTCCTTAGTGATCCGGTCCATGATCACCTCATATGCACTCTTAAAGGTTGCATGCTTGGTGCTTTCCAGGATCACATCATCCCCTCCCTCTTCAAAAAGATTTGTCCTCAAATCTGTTTTACCTACAATAGAGGGGACCAAGTCAGTAACATTGAAGTTTAAAATCAGATTACACTTACCTTGCAAGCCTCTTTGATAGGCATTGTTGCTGACTGGTTTTGATAGGTATAAGGCATTAACCCATTTAGTTCCTGATATATTGAAACAAAGCAAGTTAGCACATGAAAGTTTATCAAAGAGTAATAATCTTATTCCAAATTGGTTTTTGCTCGGTTTTGGCTTGTGTGCTGCTTCTGGTGGTGCTTCTTTGATGAGGATGAAGCTAGTGACGTCCTGGTGCTTATCCTGATCCAAATCAGGTGGCTTGAACCGCTTGTCTTCCACATGCTTGTTCTTCCTTCTTGTATGCTTCCAAGCTTCATCATAATCTGCACATGGCTCTTTTGACAAAAACAAGTGCATCATATCTGTGTAATTGATAAAAGAACTCTTGAAAACATGATCACTTACCTTAGCATGCTCACCTGGTCGCCATATATAGGATTGAGATGTTTTAAACTCAGAAAAGTTCAAAGATAGCCAATACAGGATCACCCGATTTGTAGAACCCATAACTCTTTCATCTGAGAAGTTTTGGACTTGATTCCAATTCGACGTGAGCCCCTGATGAGTTAAGTTTCCATGGCAGTCGAGTTTGATGGTTAACTCCTTGTGGTTGTTGAGATATGATCCTCGGACTGTCCCTATGTCAAGGCTGGCGGCTAGACAGTTTCCAAGGTTTGATGGTTGCATCTTCAACTTAGCCAACAACCCATTCTTGATACTCTGATCATTATCATAGCTTCTCTTTTCCCAGATGGTAGATCTCAAAACAGTTTGACCTGTACTCACAGCAAGCAAATCAGGTTTCATGTTTTTCTTTGAGTTTAGATAGTTACCCCGGGTTGGTTTCTTTGGAGATTGTTGTAGACTAAGTTCCTCTGGTGGTTTCCCTTTGATTTGAGAAGAAAACATGAGTTCTTCTCCTGCTCCAGTAATCACTTCACCATTGACTCTAGTGACTCCTTCATCTCCAATTACATTTTGATAATCTTTGCATTGGTACTGAAGTTGATGCATATCTGGTGGCTTCCATATCTTGATATGGTCAAGATGCAAGTCCTTTTGATCAGCTTCAAACTCCTTATGTCCCCAGCTTGTTCTAGCACGAACAGAACACTCTCCAAGGGTGATAATCTTGTGGAAATATTCTCCAGGTCTCCACGAGTAGGTTTGTAACCTTCCAGCACAATCAGACATAAGTTCCTCTTGGGAAAGATCCAAACCGGCATGTTTTGCAAAACTAGCAATATCTTGATGATCAGGAGGCCATCTTCTGTGTTGTCTGGTTTGTTGGATCCGTGACTGAATTGGCTTCCTTCTCCAGTTGGTTTCATAGTGAAACTCTTGCTGAGCTGAGACGTGCAACCCCTTATCTTCAGAGGATGAGAAATCTACAAAATCCAGTGTTGGTGCAGCTGAATTCCTCTTAGTCTGTTTGATCTTGTTCTTCTGATTCCATACCTCTCCTCCAGGCTCAAATACAACATGTCTCATATCCAAGTCGTGTCTTGATAGTTCCACTTCTCTTTTCTTGTACCAAACAAAAGGAGTGAACAGAAAAGTACCTAAGAAGGTCCTTTGGAAATCACATGGATCAAAGACAATTAGTTGATTCAATCTACGAGTTTCCTGAGGTTCCTTGGGTGTCTTCTCTGCTACCATGTGTTGTGTTAGAGGGACCATGACGTTCTTAACAGGCTTCTCTTCTTTATGAAAGATATGTGAGGCTACTTTGTCTTGATCTTCTTGGGTGGGCACAACCGGTTCTGGTTCTTGATGCTGTGTTTCAATGGATGGACGTGCTGTGTTGGTCCGTTTGATTTGCTTCTCCACACCCATCATTACTTGTAACAATGCCTCCTTAACCTCTTCACTGAATAAACAGAATTGTTTATCTTCTTTAGATGGCTTAGAGACTGGTTCCTTTCCATCAAGGCTTTCAATCTTCTTCTCCCACTCAGCTTTGCCATGGAATGGGGGTATCTTGATCTTCAAAACCAGCAAGCTCATCTCCCTGGTTCATCCTTCTCTGTTGGACACGCCTAGGTCTTCTTGAGGATGAACTGAGGTGCTCATACTCATTGTCAGTCTCCTCATAACCAACATGTTCTTGGCGAGTTACATGAGGTCTCTCCTCTCTCCTCTCTCTTTCTCTCCTAGTCTCTCGGTTTGGTACTTGGCTAGTAGCTCTCCTGATGTCTTCTCTAAGCCCTCTCCTGATGTCATTGAGGTTGGTCCTCATCATCTCGGCCATGGTTGATACCATGTTTTGGTTAAGTTGAGCCGACATAGCCTCCATGAGATACTTGTCCTTCCTGGCGAGTGAAGCTTCTTCTTCAGACTCGGCTTCCATGCTTCCTGCACGCAAAGGTAACCAAAATAACCAGTAAAAGGTTTCTAGGGAAGAAGACAAGCAAAAAGGAAAAAGAAAACAAGCAAAAAGGAAAAGCAAACAAGCTTACAATGCAAGACAAAAGTGAAAGGGAAATCGACAAGCAAAAAGGAAAAAGATTCAAGCAAAAAGGAAACACTTCTAAGCTTTTTCCTAATCACTCCTAAGGGTTTCTAGCACCTTAATAGCCTCAATATGCTCGTGTTCAAGGTGATAGACAAGCTAAACTAATGCACAAAGTGTTCAACAAGATGATGCATGCGGCTAGGGTTCTTTATCTCTCTAGGGTTTCCGAAAATTTCAAATAAGGAAAGTCCTATAATTCTTGTCTAAACTCTTATGCAATCACGAGCAGCCCTAGTTAGATGAGTTTTAATGCTTTTTTCAGGATGATATAGATTGCACACGGATTGAAACAAGAAAACAAACAAGAAACAAAAGATGCTACACGGATGCGATAATCAAAAGCAAACAAGAATCAAACCAGAAACAAAAGCAAGAGAGAAAACGAGTACTTCCCAACCAAAGTTGCTCTGATACCACTTGATGCGTCCCTAGGATGCTCTTTGGTTGATGGGAATGGATAGATCCTTGCAAGAACGAATCAGAGACTCAAGTCCTTCAAGGCGTGTGGATTGAATGGTGACACAAGAGGGATGGATGATCTCTTGATACTCCTAGATGAATAACTTGGATATGACACACCAAATTAGACACCCTTAGGTCTCTGGATATTACACACCAGAACTCGACACCTTCTAGAGAGAGAGAGCCGACAAGAATGAATGTAACTTGTTTAATAAAAGACTGGATGATTACAAGAGGGTGTAGAGAACCCTTTAAATAGGAA
Source organism: Moricandia moricandioides (assembly GCA_905132885.1). NCBI lineage: Eukaryota > Viridiplantae > Streptophyta > Magnoliopsida > Brassicales > Brassicaceae > Moricandia > Moricandia moricandioides. The sequence goes on along the minus strand of CAJHQQ010006192.1, from coordinate 895 downwards.
ACCAGAGAACATACTCTCTAGGGTTTCGACCATAAACCAAAAAAGGAAAGAAAGAAAACTATAGTCTAAGTTTAACATAAGTTTAGAATGAAATAAAAATGGAACTTCATGTAGTCTTGGACCGAGAATAACACTTAGGTGATTTGTAGACAAGTTGTGGCCTCGTTAAAACCTTCCTCCTGGAAACCTCGTGGGACAAAACCAAAAAGCAAGGAAAAGAGCACGCACTCCATGTCTGCCTAGACACTACCTCAGTTTGGTGTAGAGATGGCTTGAATGGTGATCAAGACATCTCGGATCAAACCTTGTCCAAGACCTTCTTGTTGTGGATGTGAAGTGAGTAATCCAACAACATTCTCCTTTAGCTTCTTGACTCTGGAACGAGTCATGGGACCTTCAGGAATGGCTAGAGCATCCACACCGAGTGGTTGATGCATTGTGGCTTCATGTGGCTCATCTAGACCCTCCTTGTCCTCCTTAGTGGATCCGGTCCATGATCAACTCATATGCACTCTTAAAGGTTGCATGCTTGGTGCTTTCCAGGATCACATCATAATGTATCTCTCTCTGGTCGAAATAACAACAAGAAATAAGAAGAAAAGAAGGGAGTAAGGGGGATTTCCCCTCTCCACTTCTATAAACAAAAAGCTTAGTGTTTTCTTGCTCTAGAATTTCTTAATCTCTCAAATCTCTCTCTAAATCTCACTCGAATCTCTTCTTATTCTCTTTATTCTCTTTAATCTCTGTTTCTGGTTCAAGTATACCACTAGCAGAAACCAGATCCACTCTCTTCTTCATTTCGAGTTCTCTGCAACAAATACCACTGTTCATCCTGCTCCTAACATGATGCGTCCCTAGGATGCTCTTTGGTTGATGGGAATGGATAATCCTTGCA
>CAJHQQ010006191.1:0-11032 GCA_905132885.1 Moricandia moricandioides | reverse complement strand
TAGTGTGTCCTCCCTCAATAATTTTTTTTTGTAAATGTTCTTCCACATTATTTCACTTCTTTCTATGCCTAATGTTGATTTACGCACAGAGGTTGCGAAGCTTCTATTTCCTGAGCTTAAAATCAATTATTTTCTATTAAAATCAAATGTTTATTGTTTAATGGCATATTATTCAAAAATTTTATTGTTTGATGTTTCATTAATCTTATTGAAATCTAGTAGTAGCGTAATTGATTTATTAACAATTAAACTCATAAAACAAAACTTTTAAAATGTTTGATATATCATTACGATTCTTAAAACCTAGAATAATTTCATAAACTTTTTAAATATAAAACACTCTTTAGAACTCTTAATTATAGGGAGCGGATGAAAGAGTGAGTTACCCTAAGAGACACTTCTTTTTTAACTATATAAATGGACGCATGTTACTGAAGCTTTGGACTGTAGTGTGTTTTAGACCAAGTTGCCCTTCACGGGACTTAAGAGAAGTGTAGTCTCTTGTTAGGAAGGAAAAAACTCTTTGACTTTATATTGGTAGTTTATTAGGCTAGATAGTTAGGACATTAACTAGAGGCACTTTGTTAGAAGACTGTGATTTGTTATAAGCCACACGATTTGGTATGTAGTTTTTGATCGAAGGCTTAACATTTGACAAGTTACTTTCGTTGGAATAAAGGAGACAAGTAAGGAGAGTTAATGCTCTGTGTTGGTGGTTGAGGTTGCAAAAGCTTTGGGTAATTTTTTTTTGGTTGCGCGGAAGCTTTTTTTTTTTTTTGGTGGTTGAGGTTGCAAAAGCTTTGAGACAATGAGAGAGCAATGTATGGTGATTTGTGGGGAGTGGCAGTGTGGTGGCGGGGGATTTGGGATTTTTTATTGACAAGAAGCAGATGTCGAGTGTTATGCAGGTGTATGAGGGCAACACAGTTAAGGATCTTGAGAGTAGAGTGTCACGTGAGTTTAATGTGGACGAGGCATTGTGGATGGTTATGCTAAGCTACTGGCCACCAAGTAGTTTTGAGCTAGCTACTAGGGTGAAGACACCACCGGTGCTGATAACCAGTAACGTGTCATTAAGATAAATTTTCAAGCACTTTTAAGTGAAGGGAGTTATAGATAACGTAGGAGTGGATGTGGATGAGGCAGAGAAGGGGTATGTGACCCCAGCAACTATGAAGAGCAATATCCACACGGGCGTGGGTTGCAGCTCACAGAAAGGGGGTTACTTCTCATATGTTGGGTGTAAGGCACATGTAATCAATTTGGAAGATGTCGAGTTTGTGTGTGAGGTGGAAAAGGTGGAGAAAGATTAAAAGTGGTAGAAAACACAAGTTGAAGATGAAGCCAATGGAAACAGTGTTGATGAATAGGGTTTGGTAGATGGGGATGCTGAAGTAGACGATATTGATGTCAGAACAAGAGGCTATGACACAGAGTTCTGGAGTCCATTGCTAGATAATGACTACAGTGGTTCTAATGCAGTGAACGTTATTTTCAATGAGGATGAGATTGTTGATGGCCTGTTAAAAAAAAGGTCCATGTAAATACATGTGCACAATAAACAAGGCTTTTGATCACATGGTGGAAGTGGGAGGCTCAAGCAGCGGGGCGGAGAAACCGAAGTGGGAAGACATTTAGAAATGAAAATTCATGGAAAGGAGGCGAAGCAGGTGACACTGGCGAGGAAAGGGGTAGACAAGGGAGTGGACGTAAGCTAGAAGATGTGGATGACGAGGAGTTTGATATACCACTGTTGTTTGATGACATTGTATATGATGCAACATAGATACTGGATATGGATGTGGATGATACATATGGTAGGATCTACGTGGGCAAGGTATTTGGAAAAAAGAAAATTGATTGTCAGATAGCTTTGGCAATTTATGCTATAAAGAACTAGATCCAGTTTAAACAGACTAGAACAAAGATTGATTCTTTTGTGGTTCAGTGTCCTGATGCCCGATGTGAATGGTGTGTTACTGCTCATGAGATGAGGGGACTATGAGATTAAGAAGGTACAACTTGACCAAAGCTGTCCAATTGAATCAAGGATGGGGTACAAGAGTAGAGCTACATCATGTGTAATTGCGACAGTGTACAAGTCAAAATTTGGTGATCCAGGAAAGGGTCATGTCCCTAGGGAGCTACAACATCTGGTACTTGAGGATTTACGTGTGAATGCATCTTACATGAAGTGTTACCGAGCAAAGGAGCAGGAAAAAATTGGTATTCGCGGGAGTGATGAGGATTCTTACACTAAGTTGTCAGAGTACCTATACATGTTAAAGCTTGCGAACCCCGGGACAATTGCTGATTTAGAGACTAAGTTGGATGAAGAAGGGAATGAACATTTTTTGTACTGCTTCATAGCTTTCAGTGCTTCAATAAACGGCTTCCAGAAGTTAAGGCATGTGCTAGTGATCGATGGAATACATCTTGGGGGGAAGTACAAAGGGGTGTTGCTAACAACTAGTGGTCAAGATGCTAATTTCCAGATTTTTCCCTTAGCATATGGTGTTGTGGATGATGAGAAAGTGGAAGCATGTACATGGTTCTTTCAAAAGGTAGAGCGTATCCTCGACGATTTTCCTCAGCTTTCAATCATATCTGACCGAGCAACATGCATATCTACTGCTGTTAAGAGATTGTATCCATCAACTCAACATGGGGCATGCATAGTCCACTTGGCAAGGAACGTGAATTCACGTTATTTAAGCAAGAAGCTTGCGCAGATGGTAACAGCTGCCGCCATGGCGTGTAGGCTACGCGAATTCAGGGACATGTATGGTAAAGTAAGGGCGCTTAACTGTGCCTGTGAGTTTTAATTGGGGAATATTAGAGTTTCTCATTGGTCCAAGGCTTATTTCCCCGGTGATCGTTACAATATTATGACAAGTAATATTGCGGAGCAGCTTAAAAAAGCATTAAAGGAAGCGAGATCTTCACCTATAATAGAGATGCTGATTTTCATCCAGAGGATGATGACGCATTGGTTTAATGCTAGGCGAAAGAAGGCTGAGAGGCATAGGGGTCTAGTAAGCGTGGATGTAGATAAGGAAATGACCAAGAATATGGCAATTGTACATGGGAGTCAAATAAACTTTGTGTCTAGTTGGAGCAGTGAAATTATGGGAAATCTAGGGGGCAAAGAACATGTGATGCTTGCTTGATGCACATGTAAGTATTTTGATGTAATCAAAATTCTATGTGGACATACTATGCTTGTTCCTTCCCGACGGTGCTGGAGTTCCGTACGATACATTGGTAGGTCATTGGTACAAAACGACATCATGGAGGGAGACATATGCAGAGGTCATAAGTCCTGAAGGTGATCCCCGGGATGCGGACATTCCAGAATAAGTGAGGGAGTTTAAATTTTCCCACCCATGACAAAAAAGGCCAGTAGGACGGCGCCGACAAAATAGAATTCTATCTACTGGTGAATTCCATGTTAGTCATATTTAAATGTGAGCTGAGTTTGTTGGCAATGGTGTTATGTTTTTTAACATGTACTAATAAGATATTTTGTGGTTTGTAATGGTAGGTTACAAAGAAGACTAAAGCAGTCCCTAACAAGTGCGGGGGGTGTCGAGGTGTAGGACACAACCAGACAAAATGCATAAACCCAATCTAGAGGTTTGGGTGGGGGATGGAAGTTGTGATGTGTTGGTGTTTTTTGGATAAAAGCAGTTGTTGTTGGTGAATGGTTGTATTTTGGAAAACGTTTTAATGTGGTATCTGCTTTGATGGAATTTGTTGTATTTTTGGGAAAGTGTGTTGTTTGACCTGAACCTTATGTATTGAATATATATGATGATTATTGTTTAGCAGTTGATGGAAATGGTATTTGTATTGAACATATGATAGTAGTTGAACTCACGTTTGGATCAGACATGTGGACATGTGATATGCATCAAAGAAAAACATTCATATGTTTGTACACAATATTACAAACCATCACGTTTGGATCAGAGATGTAGACATGGGATATGCATCAAAGAAAAACATTCATATGGTTGTACGCAATATTACAAAACAAAAGATCACAGACGTTGCAAAACAACAGAGTAGCTAGGATGGAAAGAAAGAGTGGTTGATCGAGAAAAGGTCCATAATTATATGAGATTACAATGGCATAGTTATATGAGATTACAAGGGATATGACTTAGATAGTTGTAGGCAGATTCAAGTGGACATCTTCCGTAGAGCCAAGCGACAACTCATATGACAGGAACTGCCACAATAATGGTATGAAGAGGTCCATTGCCAGCCAATTGGATAGTCTTAAGGCGATCATTCATCTTATCCTCTATTTCTTTCTCGAGTGATTTTGCTTCCTCATTTAACTTTAGAATGAGGTCATCCACAAGGTGCTTGCTTTCTTCAGATAACGTAGTTGTTGAGTCTCTTTCTTCCTGGAATTTGAGAAACAATGTCCTCTTCAACGAAATAGCATCTTGGATACGCTTCTCATCGACCATTTGAATCTCATCGATCAATGCCTCATCAACCCACTTGAACAGGTGATTCTCCTTATTGTGCTATTATAAAAGGAGAAGTAAGAGTATGTAGTAAACAACTTGGAACCCATTGGAGTAGAATATGTTGAGGAAAATCAATGAGACTCACCTGCAACATGATTATGCATCAGTAGAATCGCCTGTAGGGATTTTCATTGGTCTTCGAGACGAAAGTGTCAACATTTTTTCCACACCAACATTTTGTTGGAACGCTGCACGAGGTGGGACGCGAGGAGGAAGAGAATGAGCTGCTCATAGAGGTGACTGTTAGTTTGGTAATTTGAGGCGGAGGTAGAGGAACACAATAGCTGCTTTTCGTTCATGTTATATCATATGAACCCTAATTTGAGGCAATCGTTTGGGGCTGTATCGATTGATCCATGTGGTTATTTTTTTGTCTAGTTGGTACAAAACGGTTTCATGTTATTTATTATTAGATAGCGTATGTGCTAAAGTGATTAGTTATTGTTTCGGGATTTACTAACCACTATGGATGTGGATGCCTGCACTCGTAGAACATACTAAGCAATTAATTATACATTAGCTCCTAGAGTTTAGGCTGCAACCAAAAGGGATTTTAACAAAAGACAGTCTAAAAACATAAATAACAAAAGATAGGTTGAGTTAAGGTAGAAAGGTAGGAGGCGCATAGTAACCAGGCATGACGATTGTCTTGTAGATGTCCATGGAGTATTGCTTGTGGATGTCATCTACAATACTGTCTGTAAGGCCAGACATATGAGGAGCGGGGTCACCATGTGCGCGCATCTCCATAAACTTGACGCTTAGAGGACCATAGTCACCGGAACGTTCGTTGATGTATAGATTGGGTACATGTTGCCATCAAAAAGGTTCGAGATCAGGAACTAGGATTGGATTTGCAATCTTCTTCAAGAGATAAAGGAGTGACTTGAGGACGGGATCCATGAATCGCTGCATAGTGAGGTCTTTTTACAAGGTTGGCAGTGGGTCTAAGATCTCAACAAAAATTATGTCGAGCTTGATAACAAGGCCAACCCAATGCTTGGAGTTCCAAATCATTGGAGAGTAGACAATGTAGATATCTTGCAGCCATTTTTTGCATGGTTGGAGGCACACAGTTGTGAACCCTAATTTGAGGCAATCATTTGGGGCTGTATCGATTGAACCATGTGGTTATTTTTTTGGTCTAGTTGGTACAAAATGGTTTCATGTTATTTATTATTAGATAGTGTATGTGCTAAAGTGATTAATTATTGTTTCTGGATTTACTAACCACCATGGATGTGGATGCATGCACTCGTAGAACATACTAAGCAATTAATTATACATTAGCTCCTAGAGTTTAGGCTGCAACCAAAAGGGATTTTAACAAAAGACAGTCTAAAAACATAAATAACAAAAGATAGGTTGAGTTAAGGTAGAAAGGTAGGAGGCACATAGTAACCAGGCATGATGATTGTCTTGTAGATGTCCATGGAGTATTGCATGTGGATGTCATCTACAATACTGTCTGTAAGGCCAGACATATGAGGAGCGGGGTCACCATGTGCGCGCATCTCCATAAACTTGACGCTTAGAGGACCATAGTCACCGGAACGTTCGTTGATGTATAGATTGAGTACACATTGCCATCAAAAAGGCTCGAGATCAGGAACTAGGTTTGGATTTGCAATCTTCTTCAAGAGATAAAGGAGTGACTTGAGGACGGGATCCATGAATCGCTGCACAGTGAGGTCTTTTTACAAGGTTGGCAGTGGGTCTAAGATCTCAACAAAAATTATGTCGAGCTTGATAACAAGACCAACCCAATGCTTGGAGTTCCAAATCATTGGAGCGTAGACAATGTAGATATCCTGCAGCCATTTTTTGCATGGTTGGAGGCACACAGTTGTGAGACTTCTATCCCAATAGAACATGTCCTTGTTGATGGCCGCATTGAACTTCCTGAATTTTTCCTGCATACCAGGCGCAAGATGTGGAGAGGCAAAACAACATTGTAGTCTACAAGTAGTTTCTGGTACCTCCGAGATAACATGGTCATCATGATCTCCATATGCTGAAATATGGATGAGTATTAACTAACAATAAGATGGTATGTAGTTGGTAACTTTACAGATTAAGTAGAAAAAGTTTAGTCAACTTACATAGGATGATGTCCATTTTTTGGGGGTTGCGAGTTCAAGCAGAAAGTTGTTAGAGAATTTAAGGAGTAATGTGGAATCTGTAGTAATAGGAGGAAGATGTGAGAGGACATAGAATCTGAAAAACACAAGGAATGATGAGAGAGGACATATACTTACACTTATTTGGATGATGAAAGTGTTTGTGGAAAATATTCCATTCTAGTTCCGGTAAGGGTGCTATGAGAGCAAGTGCTTGTATAGTAGGACACTGGAAGAGTGCTCACGCAAGGGTGTTTTCCTCATAAGAAGGTAGATGCCTGGGGGTTGGTTTGGTTAGTGGTGTGGATGTTAGTAATGTTGGGGGCATCATCATGGAAGGGACCCGTGCGGTCAACGGGGGTATGGATGTTGACGGGGGTTAGAGGGGTTGTTTGGGAAGCGATCCTCTAGGTTTTTTGCTGGTGACATGTAGTGTTGTGCTGCATATTGACTAACTATTGGGGAGTGACATCCACGGGGTACTTCTTCTTCAGTGTGTAGTGGAAGCTGAGACAAAAAAGGTAGTTAATGTGTGTTCCAATAGAAAAGCGCATGATATGTAAGTGGGTAGAGTGTAGTTTAACCGGGCTGTTGGGACGAGGTTCCGTACATTTTTGAGTTGGTGCAAATTGCTGAGAATTTTTTGGCTTCTTGTTAGGAAATTGAAAATCGTTTAAGGTGTAACGCTTACCGTGGTAAGGTTTCCTTGTCCGTTTAAGAATTTTTCGCAACTGGTTTGACTATGTTTCTAGGTTTTTGACTTGATCTTGAAGTTGAAGAACCATTTCTATGAGTTCCTTGTTCGAGAAGGTGCATGAACTGGTTTTTGGGAAATAAGAACTGAGACGTCTTTATTTCCTGGTAGAAGTTTATTTTTTATTGACTGTTTTGGTTGAAGTTTACTTTTACGAGGGACATTTGCTTGAGGTGAATAGGTTTCTCCTCCACTTTTGGAATAGGAATAAGAGGACGAGATGTATCTCCCCCACACCATAAGCTCTTATCAAAATTACTTTGGTGAGCAATAAGCTGCTCCATGTACGTAACGCGCTCATCAGTGCCCTCGTCTTGCCACCCAACCAGGTTGTGTCTGCCAGTCAATCGGTATCACAGGCGTGAGAGATATCTGAAATATGTGGAATAGTTATAAGCTCACATTTGTACCAAAATATGAAGATTAGTTGTTTAAGTAGAAGCATAGTTTTCCAAGGAAAAAAATTTGAGAAGTAAGGTTAGAGAAGCTCACCTTAGACTCGGCCTTCACCCTGCATGTTTCAATGAGATTAATCGAGGGGTGCTTTGGGAGATGCCCAACAGTTAGGTCCATGAGTGTGAGCTGGTTAGATGGAGCAGGTATCTTCTCCTGAAGCTTTGGAATTGTAGTGAATGCGACCAATTGTAGAGTGAGTGGGAACCCCTACAATATGTAAGAATCCTGCTTGATGAGTTCAACCATTGGTTCTCCAGCGTTTTTGAACATGTCGGGTTTCATACAACTTATGGTTTTCAGAAATGACTCTCGGCCCCAAGGAAACTGAAAAAAAAGTATGAAGGTCTTCCACCATTTTGACGTATCTCAATGTGGGGCGCGGGAAAGTGCATTTTGTGGTTTTGGCAGAAAAGTGCATTTTGTGGTTTTGGCAGAAAATTATATTTTTACGATTTTTGTGGAAAAAATCATTTTTACGGTTTTGACGGAAAATATAATTTTTCATAAAAATATGAAACCAAAATAATATGTACTTTCATGGTATTAAATTTAAAAAGATCATTTTAAATTAAAAGATTATTTTTGTCATTTATCATTTTGGACTGAACTAGATGCATCTAGATGCACCATGAAAACTCACTCTCATTTGGGTGAGAATTTGAAATGAGTTTTCAAAAATGTAGTATCTAGATGTTGCATTTTAATGCCTAAACGAACATTGATATGCATCTTCACCCAAATGGATCAGCTAGATGACCAAACGAACAACACCTATGAATCTTTGGCTCAATTCGCTTCTCCACGTTTTCTAAACTACCCAAAACACCCTTCTGATCACTCCTATTTACAGTTCTGCCATCATCATTCTCCTTCTCTCTCCCAAGACTTTGCCTCATCCTCTCACACCTCTCTCTTCTCCTCCACCCACTACCATCTTCCTCTCCCTCCTCTTTAGTCCTCTTCTTGATCTCTCTTATACTTACCATATCTCCACTAGTCTCTGTCAATCTAGGAATCCGACCACCTTTGCTTGTCCCCAGAAGCTCTTAGTTGACTTTGCTCCACCAATCTTATTTTCATTGTCCCAACCAAACCTCTCACTAATCTTCAACAACATCGAAACATAGCTTACCACTTCTTTGTTCTTCTTCAAACTCCAATCACTTCCTTGGAGAATTTTCTCTGCAAACTCCCACTCAATTTTGTCTTTATAAACATCGTCCTCAAGAACTTCGTCTGCAAGCTTTGCCCAGTACTCCTGTGCGTAGATTCTTGGAGACCCATTTGAGGTAAGAGAAAGGTAAGGAGCCGAGCATTTTGCCCTTGTGCTTGAGGAAGTCGATGATTGTGTCTATGGCCGCTAGGGTTTCGACTTGGAGCGTTTTGGTTATAGGTTTAGGTTGATTGATAGGGAAGATGAGATTAGTTGAAGAAGGTATTCTTCTTCTTGTTCTGAAAGATGATGATGATGAGATTGTGGAGATGGTAGTGATGGGTAATGTTGGTGTTGCAGAGTAGGGTTTGTGGAACAAGACCACCGAGAAACTCATTGTTGTGTTGTGTCTCCAATAATCTGCTTCTTCTTTTTTCTTGAATCTTATAAATACATTCACATTGTTATTTACTTACGGGTTAATTTTCCATATATACATAACGAGGCAAAAAATAAAGAAAATAACCATGTATGACTTTTATCGGGATATGTATGAATTTGGCATAAAAGTGGACAAGAAGCTCCTTATACGCGCGTGACCGTCTTTTTAACGCGTTGTGTACAATCGACGAACTATACTATACTATAGTGTTTAAATAGTATAGTAAAACTGATCCATATCATTATCAAAACAAAAAACATTATATATATTTTGCTAAACTGGAAGAGGAAGAGAAGGAGGAAGAGGATGAGCAGGAGGATAAGTAAAGGATAAACATGAGAGAGAGAGAGAGAGAGAGAGAGAGAGAGAGAGAGAGAGAGAGAGAGAGAGAGAGAGAGAGAGAGAGAGAGAGAGAGAGAGAGAGAGAGAGAGAGAGAGAGAGAGAGAGAGAGAGAGAGAGAGAGAGAGAGAGAGAGAGAGAGGAGAGAGAGAGAGAGAGAGAGAGAGAGAGAGAGAGAGAGAGAGAGAGAGAGAGAGAGAGAAAACTATGTTTTTCAAATATAATAGAACATAATAAAATTGTTCATTTCAATGTGAATTATTCTATTTTACATAGCCAATAAATATAGAATAGAACATATAATTCATATCAAGAAAATACAATTGTTTATAATACAATGAAACATATTTTATATTCTATTTTACATAGCCAATAAATATAAAATAGAACATACTACAACTATTGTTCATCTTTTCCAAATCAATATTGCTTTCGCCTTTTTATCTACAAAAAGTTCAATGTTCAACTTCTTACCTACATATTGATATTGGGTTTCTTCTCCTCTCACATTTTTTTACTCTGAATTCTCTTTTATTTTATCGTATCAGTTAATTATTTTTCTCATCTCGCCATAGTCATTCTTTAGGCCTCTTCTTTTCTTTTAATTTTTTCTCTGTAAACTTACATCAATGCGAGTGGTTGATTATCTTATTTTTAGGGTATTTTTGTCTCTTTTTACTATTAATATGTATTGTATTCTAATACTTGATTCATATGATTAGATACTTAATTATATATTTTTTATGGTCATACAACGCAAATTCCCTTTACTGGGTTTACTTATTTATACTATGGTTTAATCTACTTTTTTGTACACATATGTTAGTCTACTTTGGTCTAGTGTCTACCAAATATTCTTTCTCTAACGTATTCTTTATAGGATTCGAGACCAAAACAACTTAAACATGTTTTTTATTAAGGGTCCGACTGATTTTTTCACTAACACCCACAAACCCAGTTTTTTGCAGTTTGTAATGATTGTTGGCGTTTTGCAATAATCAAAAAAAAAATATTATAAATTACTTGAAACTGCTCCAAACTTCTTAATATCAAAAGTTGGTTTCAGTTTGCATTTATGGTTGCGAAAAGTAAATAAAAATATTTTTTTTTCAAAAACGTTATGACTCTAACTGGTAATTGTCACATGAATAATACGAACGAATAGGAAAAGAACGGATAGAAATAAAATTATAGGAATGATTGTCAAATTTAATAAGGAATAT
>CAJHQQ010006190.1:0-11032 GCA_905132885.1 Moricandia moricandioides | reverse complement strand
TAGACAGTTTTCAAGGTTTGATTGTTGCTTCATCAACTTAACCAACAACCCATTCTTGATACTCTGATCATCATTGTAGCTTCTCTTTTCGACAATGGTAGATCTCAAAACAGTTTGACCTGTACTCACAGCAAGCAAATCAGGCTTCATGTTTTTCTTTGAGTTTAGATAGTTACCCCGGGTTGGTTTCTTTGGAGATTGTTGTAGACTAAGTTCCTCTGGTGGTTTCTCTTTGATTTGAGAAGGAAACATGAGTCCTTCTCCTGCTCCAGTAATCACTTCACCATTGACTCTAGTGACTCCTTCATCTCCAATTACATTTTGATAATCTTTGCATTGGTACTGAAGTTGATGCATATCTGGTGGCTTCCATATCTTGATATGGTCAAGATGCAAATCCTTTTGATCAACTTCAAACTCCTTATGACCCCAACTTGTTCTAGCACGAACAGAGCACTCTCCAAGGGTGATAAGCTTGTGGAAATATCCTCCAGGTCTCCACGAGTAGGTCTGTAACCTTCCAGCACAATCAGACATAAGTTCCTCTTGGGAAAGATCCAAACCGGCATGTTTTGCAAAACTAGCAATATCTTGATGATCAGAAGGCCATTCTCTGTGTTGTCTGGTTTGTTGGATCCGTGACTGATTTGGCTTCATTCTCCAGTTGGTTTCATAGTGAAACTCTTTCTGAGTTGAGACGTGCAACCCCTTATCTTCAAAGGATGAGAAATCTACAAAATCCAATGTTGGTGCAGCTGAACTCTTCTTAACCTGTTTGATCTTGTTCTTCTGATTCAAGACCTCTCCTCCAGGCTCAAATACAACATGTCTCATGTCCAAGTCGTGTCTTGATAGTTCCACTTCTCCTTTCTTGTACCAAACAAAAGGAGTGAACAGAAAAGTACCTAAGAAGGTCCTTTGGAAATCACATGGATCAAAGACATGTAGTTGATTCATTCTACGAGTTCCCTGAGGTTCCTTGGGTATCTTCTCTGCTACCATGTGTTGTTTTAAAGGGACCATGACGTTCTGAACAGGCTTCTCTTCTTTATGAAAGACAAGTGAGGTTACTTTGTCTTGATCTTCTTGGATAGGCGCAACTGGTGCTGGTTCTTGATGTTGTGTTTCACTGGATGGACGTGTTGTGTTGGTCCGTTTGATTTGCTTCTCCACACCCATCATTACTTGTAACAATGCCTCCTTAACCTCTTCACTGAATAAACAGGATTGTTTATCTTCTTTAGATGGCTTAGAGACTGGTTCCTTTCCATCAAGGCTTTCAATCTTCTTCTCCCACTCAGCTTTGCCATGGAATGGGGGTATCTTGATCTTCAAACCAGCAAGCTCATCTCCCTGGTTCATCCTTCTCTGTTGGACACGCCTATGTCTTCTTGAGGATGAACTGAGGTGCTCATACTCATTGTCAGTCTCCTTATAACCATAATGTTCTTGGCGAGTTGCATGAGGTCTCTCCTCTCTCCTCTCTCTTTCTCTCCTAGTCTCTCGGTTTGGTGCTTGGCTAGTAGTTCTCCTGATGTCTTCTCTGAGCTCTCTCCTGATGTCATTGAGGTTGGTCCTCATCATCTCGGCCATGGTTGCTACCATGTTTTGGTTAAGTTGAGCCGACATAGCCTCCATGAGATACTTGTCCTTCCTGGCGAGTGAAGCTTCTTCTTCAGACTCGGCTTCCATGCTTCCTGCACGCAAATGTAACCAAAATAACCAGTAAAAGGTTTCTAGGGAACAAGACAAGCAAAAAGGAAAAAGAAAACAAGCAAAAAGGAAAAGCAAACAAGCTTGTCTTGCAAGACAAAACAAAAAAGGAGAAATCGGCTAGAAAAGGAAAAAAGGTTCAAGCAAAAAGGAAAAGCTTCTAAACTTTTTCCTAATCTTTTCTAAGGTTTTCTAGCAACCTAACAGCCTTAGTATGCTCGTGTTCAAGGTGATAAACAAGTTAAACTAATGCACAAAGTGATCGACAACAAGGTACATGCGGCTAGGGTTTTTATCTCTCTAGGGTTTTCGCATGAAACCAAATAAGGAAAGTCCTATAATTCTTGTCTAAACTCTTATGCAGTCACGAGCAGCCCTAGTTTAGATGAGTTCTACTGCTTATTCAAAAGATAAAGATGAAACACGGATTGAAACAACAAAAGAAAACAAGAGAACAAAAGAGGATAGCGAGTACTTCCCAACCAAAGTTGCTCTGATACCACCTGATGCGTCCCTAGGATGCTCTTTGGTTGATGGGAATGGATAATCCTTGCAAGAACGAATCAAAAGACTCAAGTCCTTCAAGGCGTGTGGATTGGATGGTGACACAAGAGGGATGGATGATCTCTTGATACTCCTAGATGAATGGTTTGGATATTACACACCAAACTAAACACCCTTAGGCTCTGGATATGACACACCAGACTCGGCACACTTCTTTTAGAGAGAGAGAGAGCCGCAAAGATGAATGTAACTTGTATAGAAAAGATTGGATGATTACATAAGGGTGTAGAGAACCCTTTAAATAAGAAACCAGAGACAAATCCTCTAGGGTTTCGACAATGAACCAAAAAAGGAAAGAAATAAAACTATAGTCTAAGTTTAACATAAGTTTAGAATGAAATAAAAATGGAACTTCATGTAGTCTTGGACCGAGAATAGCACTTAGGTGATTTGTAGACAAGTTGTGGCCTCGTTAAAAACCTTCCTCCTGGAAAACCTCGTGGGACAAAACCAAAAGCAAGGAAAAGAGCACGCACTCCATGTCTGCCTAGACACTACCTCAGTTTGGTGTAGAGATGGCTTGAATGGTGATCAAGACATCTCGGATCAAACCTTGTCCAAGACCTTCTTGTTGTGGATGTGAAGTGAGTAATCCAACAACATTCTCCTTTAGCTTCTTGACTCTGGAACGAGTCATGGGACCTTCAGGAATGGCTAGAGCATCCTCACCGAGTGGTTGATGCATTGTGGCTTCATGTGGCTCATCTAGACCCTTCTTGTCCTCCTTAGTGATCCGGTCCATGATCACCTCATATGCACTCTTAAAGGTTGCATGCTTGGTGCTTTCCACGATCACATCACTTATCAAACAGTTTCAGATTTCCTATGCCCTCAATGGGAATCTTATCCCCATTTGCAATGACAACACTACCTAAGGCCGGTTTGATATCATTAATTAACTTAGCATCTCTAATCATGTGTTGAGAGGCTCCTGAATCAATGATCAAAGGTCTAGTAGTGTGTAAAGTATTTTGGACAGAATTTAAAGCATTACTATTTATGTTACCAGAGTTTGCATTGAGAGCCTTTATGAGGGCTTCAATGTCTGACTTGGTGATAAGAGTGTCACCAGAAGATGGCTGAGACGTTGCTTGAGAGGTTGAACCCATGACATGAGTTGTGGAGACCATAGCACGTCCATCCTCTCCAATGCGTGCAGCTCCATGGTGTTGGTGTGCCTCCTGACCTCTTGCTTCATGGGCTCTAGCTGCTGAGGTGTGTTTGGGTGGTCTAAGATGAGGGTGAAGTAGCCAGCAGTTGGATTTAGAGTGTCCTTGCCTTTTGCAATGCTCACAAGTAACTCTTTTCTCATTTGGTTTGTAGTATGCCTTGTGAGCTGAGCCGGTTTCTACCTTCTCTACCTTGTTGGCCATGGATAGTTCTCCTTTACCCCCAAATAAACCTTCTGACCCTAGCTCCTTGTGCAGCTGAGCACACACTGTTAACTTGAAGAAGAGGAATGGTAGTGAGAGAGAGAGATGGTCAAGTGCAAGATTAGGGTTAGAGCTCCGGGAAAGCAATGGTGTGCTTTAGGAGTGTCTAAGATGATCAAGGAGTGATCTAAGGCTGGTGAAAGGTTAGGGTCAAGTCAAGGAATGACTTAGACACCATTTGGGAAGAGATGAAGTAGTGTGCAAGTTTAGGGTTAGGGCTTGTATGGATTTGGTACGGACGGATGTACTCGGACCGTACGGATCCATACAAGACCAAAGGACCTTAAGTTGCATAAACTTCACTCTAGAGATGAACCATTTGAGCTAAAGGAAATATAGGGTTTGGTGTTACTATTGAGATTACTTGGGTCACAAGGAACTAAAGGTTACTTGTGACACAAGGTGATAAACCAAACCAGAAAAGTGATATTCAAAATGTGGTGAGCTTGTGGTGTGGTATTATGGACGTTGGGAGTGTGTGTAAAGGCAAGGAATATGCCTCAGCATCTTAAGAGATAAGAAACCAGGCTGGAAAGGTAAAGGTGATAAAGGTGCTTTACCTTTCCATGCCTTATCCTCCCAAAAGCTCCCAAAAGCTCATCTTGGCCGTTTAATTCAAATGGGAAGCATCCCAGCCATCCATGCTCTCCTCTCCACGCCAACTTGCATCAGATATGACCAAGACCAGTCAACTCTCCATCTAGACCATCCATTCTATCAAGTGATTCTATCCATAGGATTTAGGGTATTAGCATAGACTCTTGTAAGAATATAAAAGCATGTGTATGCTCTCTTGTAAGGGTTAAGCGAGTGAGGAGGCACAATGCCTCTCCTCCTTCATGAATGAAAAGATAAAAGCTTAGAGAAATAATATCAGTGTGTTCTTGATTAGTTTCCCTTAGTCTACCCCTTTCTTATACTCTAAATCTCTCCATAATCTCTCAAAGTCTCTAGTTTCTAATCAAGTTCATACTTTTGTTTCATCAGATTTCTTTCTTTACCAAACCAACTATCTAATCTCGTTTTCCCTCTCAAACACACACAACCAGAGTTGTTAGAACTCTTAAAAACAACATGGTATCAGAGCCAGGTTTATTAGAACCTGAGCTTAAAGCTTCCGCAAAACCAGAGCTCTCTCCTCAACCCAAAATCAAACCGCAAAAGCATGTTCATCAGTTTCTGGTTCTTTGAAGAAAAGCTATCCAAGACACCAAGATGGCGTGTGCTCCTGTTCTATCAAGCTGTCTGGTCCAGTCCAAGTGAAGAGATCCGTTGGAAGCAAAGGAGGATGGAGAGGATTAGCTACCCTCTTTCAAAACTCCTTGTCCAAGCTGTTCTTGTACAAGAGAGACAATAAAGAAGCTGGCGCCAAGAAGACTTGAAGAAAGGAGGGGTCTTTGGGTTGGTGGTACAAGATGGTGAGCCATGAACTGAAGGAGAAGGAGATGGGTGACGATCCAAAGCTCTAAACCTCAGCTAGCCATGGCTGAACCATCCCAAGTACAAGGACCAACCTGGTTCCTTGAGAGTGAGCGATTCTGAACTTGATATATATTGCGCTTGTGTATTGATCTTATTGGGATTGTGTGGTGTGTTGAGACTTAAGGATTGAATAGAGATTGCTAAATGAAAAAGTTTAGTTCTTGTTGCATATAAAGTTTTGGTTTTGGTGATTGAAAAGTTAAAATTAATGCTCCGGATTAAGTTAAAAGAACTAAGGATAATATGATAGTATATCTGAATCTGGTTGCTTTTGAACTTGAATCCGACCAAAGCATATCATTGTCTGATGTTGTGTGATGATAGGTTTGGTTAGCTACGGTTCATGGTATGAAGAATGTGTTTATATTGAAACTGCTTGCATACATGATAGTAAAAACCGATTTATAGCTAATGCATTCTATCATAATGTTGCCTTACATTGAAGCATTAGATTCATGTCTAGATGCTGAGATAAGGAACATGAGTATTTCCTAGGTAGCTTGATGATCTTGAAGGGATCTTGCTCGTGCCTAGAGAAGTTGCTCACATAGATAAGAGCTTGCAAGTGCCTGTTTCTGTCTAGTGTGGAGCTTGAGACATTAGTGATCAAACTTGATGAGAATCAAGGTTTGATCACAATGCTATTGTGTCTTATCTTTGCTGGAGTTTGAGTGATGTTTCAGGTTCACAAGAATTGCTCTTGGTTCACCATCCATCCATGTAGAATAGGAAGACTTTGCCCATTGTTGAAGGCAATGGAGAATGGTTACTAAAGAAGAGAGGCGCCACTGATGTGAAGGTCTCACTTAAGCTCACTTTCAAGCTTGGCTCTCAAGTCTCAATCCAAGCTTGAGGAGGGGATTAAGTGAGCTATAAGGCGGTTCATGAGGTCCATTGCATGCACACTGAAGAAGCCATCCGGGTCTAGGCAGTGGCGTGTCTAGGCAAGAGATTGTTCAGAAGCAGTCTGGTCTGATTTAAGACAAGAAAGAGGAGGCACCGTGCGTAGCTACGCACAAAGGACTGACCCTGTCACTATCAACCCACCACCACCGCCTGTCTCGCTGTTTCGCTCACTTTCTCACCCATTTTGGGACGTGCCAGCCTGTTCCCAGCCCAGCCTGCCCCTCCGATTTCCCACATAATAACTCGCTTTATCCATTCCCTACACAAGTAATTGGTTTTATTAGCTAGTTTGTTGTGTAGTTGGTGCTATATATTAGCCTCTCTGTAATCAAAACAAATTAAGCTGAAAGTGGGGAGTTCTCCCTTTCTTCTTCACCCAATTTCCTGTCTCATTAAATCTCTCTATTCTCTGGTTAACTTCCACTTCTCTTAACACGAAATCTCTCAAAATAATCTCATCGCTCCTCCTAAATCTCTCTATTCTCCAATACTTCTATCATGGCAGTTCTCTTTAAATCAACTGTCTCTCTGATTCCTTTCTCTACCATCATTCATACCTGTTTCTACATCACACAACAGCCATAAATCTGTCTATTCTCACATGGTATCGAGAGCTCCCAAGCTCCTGAAACTCAAAGCTTCGCGCAAATCAATGCACAGCTCACCCTCATGGCAGTTTTAAAACCAATTGGAATAGGCCATGAAGTTTTCCCTGCTAAAGGTTTTTGGCTTTGTTCAGTCCTCTCTTCAAGAGGAAGAAGACTGCAACATGGCGTGTAACGAGAGACTCTCCAGAAGTCTATCCTCGTGCTCCTGTCCATCGTGAAGAAGATCTCTTGGAAGCAAATGTTTTGGAGCGTTGGCAAGCAAAACTCCAAAACAAAATCTGTACAAGGCAATTCTATGTTCTTTTTCAAGATGGAGTCTCTCACTATCTTCCAGAAGGTTTGGCGTCTGGTAAACAGGAGAAAGGAGTAGTTAAAGCTTGAGAGGTTCAAAGGGAGAAACACCACTCAAGCAGGAATGGAACTTGGGTAGGCAGAACCAAAATCCAAATCTCCAAGTTCGGTGAACCAGTGTGCCTTGGAGGTTCAAGGAACAGATCAGGTTCCTGGTTGTAGCTAAATCTCTTTCTTGAGTAGCTTGTGTCTTATGTCTGGTTGTGTTGAGTGGTGTGTTAGTATCTTAGGGAGCGAGTTTAAAGTTGCTAGAGTTGTTGAAACCTAGTTTCTGTTCCAGTAAACTTAAGTAATGTTTAAATTTTTTCTGGTTGTGTTGGGTCTGTTCTAGGAGTTTACTAGGCATGGTTATTCTAGTTAACATGTCTAGTTAATTTTTTGAATGTTTTGTTCTTGGGCCAGGTTCATATGTGCTAGAGTTTTGATACCTAGTTTCTGTCCATAATAAAAAACTGTGTGTGTAGGTTCTGTTTTGAATTGTTTCTAAGCTTGCTAGCATGGTCATTGACTAACTATTGCATTTTAAGATAAATTGTTTGTGTCCAGCAAATTGTCTAGGCGAGTTGTCTCGAACCTGGTTTTGAGTCTTGTGGCTATTGCTAGAGTGTCTAGGAGAAGTTTCCTGTCATGTAATGCATCTATAATGTTGCCCTCTATGTCTTGTTTTGGGCATCACATAGGTTGTCCTGGTCCTGTGATGCATTCTTAACATGTTTAAGGTGATTAGATGAGTTATCTAGTCTCTGTTAGACATTTAATCAGTACGTGTTGCTTAAATGGTCATAGATTTGCCTAAATACCTTGTTATTGATGAGTATCATCACACTGGCATTTAGAGAGTTGTTGCTTGGATTGAACTAGACATGAGTCTGTTAGATCAGTCGCTTTGCATCTTGTTTGAATCATGATGGCTCAGACTTGGTGAGTTATCAATGGTCTGGTCATACTGTGTGGTCTAATTCTTGCGCGAGGTTTGAAGTGATGATTCAGGTACACAAGAGGTGGCTCTCTGTCGCACCACCATACCAGACAAAGATAGAGAGACATGCCCATGAAGTTCAGAGCCTACACATGATGTATATTCCTGTTTGATTCCGAGCCTAACACATGATATGTATATTCCTGACCCTGGAGAGTCAGCTTGTGTTGTAGAGCACGGTTCGATTAAGCGCCGCCAGTTTGGTGTTGAGCTCCTGGTTCAAGAGACCCACAAGAAGAGCTGTTCTAGGCGTGGAGAGGAGGATCAAGGGAAGGAGGACTGGTGACATAAGGCAGCTGTTTGGGGTGATGCGCACTGGTCCTAGCTCAGTCTTGCTCACTTCAAGGTGGTCCATCCTAGACTCTCGCTCAAGCTGAGGAGGTAATGACAGAAGCAATGTCCCTGAAGCTCCAGCCGCCACAAGCCATTGGCAAGCTCAGTGGACTGCCCACTTCACAAGCTTGGTCATCATACCATTTCACTCATGGATACAAGCATGAGAGGGGTATTGACGTGGCAATTTTTGAGGACCAAGTCGTCGCATTGACTGTCCCTTGGCAAAAGAAAAAAGTGGAGTTCATCTGCTCATTCCTCACCAGCACGATCATAAGAAGTATCATGAACTTCATCTGAACCTTGCAAGCTTGGACGTCACATTCTTCGGTTCCGAGCTTGGAGATGTGTGATGAGCTTCCTATGATCTGAGAGATGTCTTACCAAGTGGGGACTCAAGTGGAGTTCACTCCCTACCATAATGATGAAAGGGAAGCACCTTAAACTCATCTCAAAACATTCATTGTTGTTCTTATGATTAAAATGTTATTGAGATTATTGTGATTAGTGCATTACCTTGAGAACTGATGCACCTGTGGGATATTGTATCAGGTACCTTACTTGAGACTCAATGAAGCAAAGAACCGGTCCATCCTTACCTATCAAGATGGCGAGTAGTCAAAAGAGAGGGGGAGACACAAACCGGAGTCTAAGAAGAGTCCAAGGTGTTGGTGTGTGCAAGTGATGGAGTTCACGCTTTCACCACAAGTTAGGCCACGATCCAGAGCCTAAGGACTCCACCATGATAAATCTGAAGTTCCTTAGGCTCACTGGCCAATCCCTAGGCTTTGGAGATCTCTACTCTTTTCCTTGGTTGGTTTTATCCCTAAGGAGGGTTTTCTGGCCAAGGTTTTTAATGAGGGAGCTTCTTCAAGGTTCCAAGCTTGTCCAAGGATCTCCTATGGTCAAGCTTGAGGGGGAGTGTTGGAATAATAAAAGATAGAGAAGACGAAGCAAGCTGGATTAAGGTTCAAACTAGGACAGCAAAGTAAGAAGGATTTGAATCTGTCTACTATTCATCCAAAACCTAACCAGACTTGACTTGCAAGGCAAGGAATGAGTGGGGAAGACATTATGGACGTGGCTAATGCTCCAGAAGTCAAGGCAATTCAGTTTGAATGCAATTGGAACTAGATGGTCTGATTTAGACAAGAAAGAGAGCAAGTGGTGCATAAGAAGAAGGACTGGCCTGTCACTATCACACCAAGCTGTTGTGCCTCTTCCTCCAGTCACTTTCTCACCATTCTGGACGTGCCCAGCCTGTCCCAGCCAGCCTGCCCCTTCCGATTCCCTACAATATTATTGTTTATCCATTCCCTACACAAGTAATTGTTTATTAGCTAGTTTTGTTGTGTAGTTGGGCTATATATTAGCCTCTCTTGTAATCAAAACAAATTAAGCTGAAAGTGGGGAGTTCCCCTTTCTTCTTCACCATTCTCCCTGTCTCATTAATCTCTCTATTCTCTGGTTACTTACTCTCTTACACGAAATCTCTCACAATAATCTCATACTCCTCCTAAATCTCTCTTATTCTCCAATACTCTACATTGCAGTCTCTTTAAATCTCACTTGTCTCTCTGATTCTCTTTCTCTTACATCATTCTATACTCTGTTCTACATCACTCACACACCATAATCTGTCTATTCTCACATGGTATCAGAGCTCCCAAGCTCCTGAAACTCAAAGCTTCCGCAAATCAAGCACAAGCTCACCCTCATGGCAGTTTTTAAAACAATTGGAGAAGTTTCTGTCTAGTTGGCTGTTCAGCCTCTTCAAGAGGAAGAAGACTGCAACAATGGCGTGTACAGAGACTCTCCAGAGTCTATCCTCGTGCCTCCTGTCCATCCTGAAGAGATCTCTTGGAAGCAAAATGTTTTGGAGCTGTTTGGCAAGCAAAAACTCCAAAACAAAATCTGTACAAGCAATTCTGATGTTCTTTTCAAGATGGAGTCTCTCACTATCTTCCAGAAGGTGGCGTCTGGTAAACAGGAAGAAAGGAGAGGTCCTAAGCATGAGAGTGTTCAAGGAGAAAGCACACTCAAAGGAATGGAGTTGGGTAGAGAACCCAAAATCAAATCTACCAAGTTCAGGTGAACCATGTGCCTTGGAGGTTCAAGGAACCAGATCAGGTTCCTTGGTTGTAAGCTAAATCTCTTTCCCTTGAGTAAAGCTTGTGTCTTTATGTCTGGTTGTGTTGAGTGGTGTGTTTAGTATCTTAGGGACAGTTTAAAGTTGCTAGAGTTGTTGAACCTAGTTTCTGTTCCAGTATACTTAATAATTGTTTAAATTTTTTTCTGGTTGTGTGTGGTCTATTCTAGGAGTTTACTAGCATGGTTATGTCTAGTTAATGTCCTAGTTTAATTATTTGTGAATTGTTTTGTTCTTGGGACAGGTTCAAGTGCTAGAGTTGTTGAACCTAGTTTCTGTCCCATAATACAAAAACTGTGTGTGTGGTTCTGTTTGAATTGTTTCTAAGCTTGCTAGCATGGTCATGACTAGCTATTGCTTTAGATAAATTGTTTGTGTTCAGAATTGTCTAGGCGAGTTGTCTAGAACCTGGTTTGAGTCTTGTGGCATTGCTAGAGGTCTAGGAGAGTTTCCTGGTCATGTAATGCATCTATATGTTGGCTCTATGTCTTGTTTTGCATCCATAGGTTGTTCC
>CAJHQQ010006189.1:0-11043 GCA_905132885.1 Moricandia moricandioides | reverse complement strand
TATTCCAAATCAAGCTTTCTTAAATCTTGATTCATTTTGGTTTGATTAGAAAGAAGAAGAAATTGTCAAACTTCCAAACATCATAAACTGGAATCACTTCGGTTAAAAGTGGGATAACTATCATAAATCCTATGATATTGATTCAACTTCAGGGTGATTCTACTGTGATTTATGATTCCAAATCAAGCTTCTTAAATCGAGAATTAATCTGGTCTGATTAGAATCAAGAAGAAAATGCCAAATCTCCAAACAGGGTAAACTGGAATCACTTCAGTTAAAAGTGGGATAACTTATTCATTATAACTCCTATGATATTGGTTCTACTTCAGGGTGATTAACCATTTATTTATGATTACAAATCAAGCTTCCTACATCTTTATTCATTCTGGTTGGATTAGAATCAAGAAGAAATTGCCACATCTCCAAACAGGGTAAATTGAAATCACTTCGGTTAAAAGTGGGATAACCTCTTCATCATAACTCTTATGATATTGATTCATATTCAGGGTGATTAACCACTGATTTATGAGTGAAAATCAAGCTTCTTACATCTTGATTCATTCTGGTTTGATTAGAATCAAGAAGAAATTGCCAAATCTCCAAATAGGATAAACTTGAATCACTTTTGTTAAAAGTGGGATAACTTCTCCATCATAACTCCAATGATATTTATTCAACTTCAGGGTAATTTTCCACTTATTATGAGTCCAAATCAAGCTTCTTACATCTTGATTCATGCTGGTTTGTTTATAATAAAGAATAAATTGTCAAATCTCCAAAAAGGGTAAACTGGAATCACTTCGGTTAAAAGTAGGATAACTTCTTCATCATAACTTTTGTGATATTGATTAATCTTCAGGGTGATTAAACACTGATTTATGAATCAAAGTCAAGCTTTTTACATATTTATTCATTCTAGTTGGATTATAATCAAGAAGAAATTGCCAAATCTCCAAACAGGGTAAAGTGGAATCACTTCGGTTAAAAGTGGGATAACTTCTTCATCATAACTCCAATGATATTGATTCAACTTCAGGTTTATTAACCACTGATTTATGAGTCCAAATCAAGCTTCTTACATCTTGATTAATTCTGGTTTGATTAGAATCAAGAAAAAATTTCAAATTCTCCAAACATGGTAAACTGGAATCACTTCGGTTAAAAGTGTGTTAAATTCATCATCATAACTCCAATGATATTGATTCAAGTTCAGGGTGATTATCCTCTGATTTAGGATTCCAAATAAAGCTTCTTACATCGTGATTCATTCTGGTTTTATTAGTATCAAGAAGAAATTGCCAAATCTCCAAATATGTTAAACTGGAAGCACTTCGGTTAAAAGTGGGATAACCTCTTCATCATAACTCCTATGATATTGATTCAACTTCAGCGTGATTAACTACTGATTTATGAGTCCAAATAAGGCTTCTTATATCTTTATTCATTCTGGTTTGAATAGAATCAAGAAGAAATTACCAAGTCTCCAAATAGGATAAACTGGAATCACTTCGGTTAAAAGTGGGATAACTTCTTCATCATAACTTCTATGATATTGATTCATCTTCAGGTTGATTAACCAATGATTTATGAGTCTAAATCAAGCTTCTTACATCTTGATTCATTATGGTTTGATTAGAATCAAGAAGAAATTGCCAAATCTCCAAATAGGGTAAACTAGAATCACTTCGGTTAAAAGTGGGATAACTTCTTCATCATAACTCCAATGATATTGATTAAACGGTTAAACTGGAAGCACTTCGGTTAGAAGTGGGATAACCTCTTTATCATAACTCCTATGATATTGATTCAAGCTCTATAGAAGGATGGTTGGGAAGCTGATTACCTGACCATTACAAGACCAGACATCTGCTTTGCTGTGAATCAAGTAAGCCAATATATGCAAGCACCAAAGGTCCATCATTGGAACATGGTGGAGAGGATCATGAGATATCTAAGGGTGGCTCCTGGTCAAGGTGTTTGGATGGGATGCAACCAAAGAACAGAGATTGTGGGATATTGTGATGCAGATTGGGCTGGTGATAGAGTGGACAGGAGGTCCACAACAGGCTATTGCACATTTATTGGAGGCAATCTTGTGACTTGGAAGAGCAAGAAACAGAAGGTGGTGTCTTGTTCAAGTGCTGAGGCAGAATATATAGCAATGAGGAGCTGACCAGTGAGCTCATCTGGATTAGGAACCTGCAAAGAGACTTAGGCATTGAGAAAACATCACCAATCACCATGCACTTTGATAACCAGGCAGCCATTCACATAGCATCCAACTCAGTGTTTCATGAGAGGACAAAGCATATTGAAGTAGACTATCACAAGGTTAGACAAGCAGTAGAGCAGAAGATCATACTACCTTGCTACACTAGAAGTGAAGACCAACTAGCTGATATCTTCACCAAATGAGCAAGCACCAAGGTATGTGAGTCCATTCATCCGAGATTGGGGCTCATAGACCTATCTAGATCATGATCCCCTAAGTCATGAAGCATCTACTCTTTTTCCTTAAGTGTGTTTTTATCCCACTGTGGTTTTTCACACTAAGGTTTTAATGAGGAATGTCTTCATGATTTCCAAGCTTGATCATTGCCCTTGATCAAGCTTGAGGGGGAGTATTGACATGGATGTGAATATGAAGCAATAAACAAGACAAGAGGATGCAGAGGTTCAGATGGTTGAAGAAGTGTTCTGTTTATATGAAGCTTGGAACTCAAGTCTGTCCGTACAAGACTTGGAACTCAAGCCATATCTGTGACCTAGACTACCTTAGAAGACAAGGAGATGAAATAAACTTGCCTTGACTGAACTGGGAAGAGAAGAGATCAGTTGGAAGTAAAGACAAGAGACAAGCAAGTGGCAAATAGAATATAATAAAGGTCACATGTTGCCTTAAGGCTTGGAGACCGTTCAGGAGCAGTCACTATCCAGAATCAAATCTCTTCCAGCAGCTCCTTTGTTTAATATATTCCTCTTGTCTTGGTCTGTCCTCATTTAGTCTTTAAATAACATTGTATGCTTCCCAAAAATAAAGCAAGGAAATCTATTCCTCCTTCATCTCTCTCTCTCTCTCTCTCTCTCTCTCTCTCTCTCTCTCTCTCTCTCTCTCTCGGATACCCTAATCCCTCTCTCTCATGTTCTTCATTGTTCTTCACTTTCTATCAGATTCATTCTGGTTTGATTAGAATTAAGAAGAAATTGCCAAATCTCCAAACAAGGTAAATTGGAATCACTTCGATTAAAAGTGGGATAACCTTTTCATCATAACTCTATTGATTAAACTTCAGGGTGATTGACCATTGATTTATGTGTCCAAATCAATCATCTTACATCTTGATTCATTCTGGTTTGATTGAAATCAAAAAGAAATTGCCAAATCTCCAAATATGGTAAACTGGAAGCACTTCAGTTAAAAGTAGGATAACCTCTTCATCATAACTCCTATGATATTGAATCAACTTTAGGGTGATTAACCACTGATTTATGAGTCCAACTCAAGCTTCTTACATCTTGATTCATTCTGGTTTGATTAGATAAAAAAGAAATTGCCAAATCACCAAATAGGATAAACTGGAATCACTTCGGTTAAAAATGGGATAACCTCTTCATCATAAATCCAATTATATTGATTAAACTTCAGGGTGATTAACCACTGATTTATGAGTCCAAATCAAGCTTCTTACATCTTGATTAATTCTGGTTTTATTAGAATCAAAAAGAAGTTGTGAAATCTCCAAATAGGGTAAACTGGAATCACTTCGGTTAAAGTAGGATAACCTCTTCATCATAACTCCAATGATATTGATTAAACTTCAGGGTGATTACCACTGATTTATGAGTCCAAATCAAGCTTCTTACATCTTGATTCATTCTGTTTTGATTAGAATCAAAAAGAAATTGCCAAATCTCCAAAATAAGGTAAACTGGAAGCACTTCGGTTAAATGTTGGATAACCTCTTCATCATAAATCCTAGGATATTGATTCAACTTCAGGGTGATTAACCACTGATTAATGAGTCCAAATCAAGCTTCTTACATCTTGATTCATTTTGGTTTGATTATAATCAATAAGAAATTGGCAAATCTCCAAACAGGATAAACTGGAATCACTTCGGTCAAAAGTGGGATAACTTCTTCATCATAACTCCTATGATATTGATGCATCTTCTGGGTGATTAACCACTGATTTATGATTCAAAATTAAGCTTATTACATCTTGATTCATTATGGTTTTATTAGATAAAAATGAAATTGCCAAATCTCCAAATAGGATAAAATGGAATCATTTCGGTTAAAAGTGGGATAACTTCTTCATCATAACACCTATGATATTGTTTCATCTTCATGGTGATTAACCACTGATTTCTGATTCAAAATTAAGCTTCTTACATCTTGATTCATTCTGGTTTGATTAGAATCAAGAAGAAATTGCCAAATCTCCAAAGAGGATAAACTGGAATCACTTCGGTTAGAAGTGGGATAACTTCTTCATCATAACTCCTATGATATTGATTCATATTCAGGTTGATTAACCACTGATTTATGAGTCCAAATCAAGATTCTTACATCTTGATTCATTTTAGTTTGATTAGAATCAAGAAGAAATTGCCAAATCTCCAAACAGGATAAACTGGAAGCACTTCGGTTAAAAGTGGGATAACTTCTTCATCATAAATCCTATTATATTGATTCATCTTCAGGTTGATTAAACACTGATTTATGAGTGAAAAATAAGCTTCTTACATCTTGATTCATTCTGGTTTGTTTAAAATCAAAAAGAAATAGCCAAATCTCCAAATAGAGTAAACTGGAAGCACTTCGGTTAAAAGTGGGTTAACCTCTTCATCATAACTCCTATGATATTATTTCAACTTCAGGGTGCTTAACCACTGCTTTATGAGTCCAAATCAAGCTTCTTACATCTTGATTCATTTTGGTTTGATTATAATCAAGAAGAAATCGCCAAATCTCCAAACAGGAAAAACTGGAATCACTTCGGTTAAAAGTGGAATATCTTCTTCATCATAACTCCAATGATATTGATTCAACTTCAGGGTGATTAACTACTGATTTAAGATTCCAAATAATGCATCTTACATCTTGATTCATTCTGGTTTGATTAGAATCAAGAAGAAATTTGCAAATTCTCCAAACATGGTAAACTGGAATCACTTCGATTAACAAGTGGGATAACTTCATCATCATAACTCCAATGATATTGATTTAACTTCAGGGTGATTATTCACTGATTTAGGAGTCCAAATAAATATTCTTACATCGTGATTGATTCTGGTTTTATTAGTATCAAGAAGAAATTGCGAAATCTCCAAATAGGATAAACTGGAATCACTCCGGTTAAAAGTGGGATAACTTCTTCATCATAACTCCAATGATATTGATTAAACTTCAGGGTGATTAACCACTGATTTATGAGTCCAAATATAAATTCTTATATCTTGATTAATTCTGTTGTTATTAGAATCAAAAAGAAATTGCCAAATCTCCAAATAGGGTAAACTAGAAGCACTTCTGTTAAAAGTGGGATAGCCTCTTTATCATAACTCCTATGATATTGATTCAACTTCAGGTTGATTAACCACTTATTTATGAGTCCAAATCAAGATTCTTACATATTGATTCATTCTGGTTTGATTGGAATCAAAAAGAAATTATCAAATCTCCAAATAGGATAAACTAAAAGCACTTCGGTTAAAAGTGGGATAACCTCTTCATCATAACTCCTATGATATTGATTCAACTTCAGGGTGATTAAACACTGATTTATGAGTCCAAATCAAGCTTCTTAAATCTTGATTCATTTTTGTTTGATTAGAATCAAGAATAAATTGGCAAATCTCCAAACAAGATAAACTGGAATCACTTCAGTTAAAAGTGGGATAACTTCTTCATCATAACTCCTATGATATTGATTCATCTTCAGGTCAATTAAACACTGATATATGAGTCCAAATAAAGATTCTCACATCTTGATTCATTCTGGTTGGATTAGAATCAAGAAAAAACTGCCCAATCTCCAAACAGGGTAAGCTGGAATCACTTCGGTTAAAAGTGGGATAACCTTTTCATCATAACTCCAATGATATTGATTAAACTTCAGGGTGATTAACCACTGATATATGAGTCCAAATAGAAATTCTATATCTTGATTCATTCTGTTGTTATTAGAATCTAAAAGAAATTGCCAAATCTCCAAATAGGGTAAACTAGAAGCACTTCGGTTAAAAGTGAGATAGCCTCTTCATCATAACTCCTATAATATTGATTCAACTTCAGGTTGATTAACCACTTATTCATGATTCCAAATCAAGATTATTACATCTTTATTCATTCTGGTTGGATTGGAATCAAAAAGAAATTGCCAAATCTCCAAATAGAGTAAACTGGAAGCACTTCGGTTAAAAGTGGGATAACCTCTTCATCATAACTCCTATGATATTTATTCAACTTCAGGGTGATTAACCACTGATTTATGAGTCCAAATCAAGCTTCTTAAATCTTGATTCATTTTGGTTTGATTAGAATCAAGAAGAAATTGGCAAATCTCCAAACAGGATAAACTGGAATCACTTCGGTTAAAAGTGAGATAACTTCTTCATCATAACTCCTATGATATTTATTCATCTTCAGGTCAATTAAAAACTGATATATGAGTCCAAATCAAGCTTCTTACATCTTGATTCATTCTGGTTTGATTATAATCAAGAAGAAATTGTCAAATCTCCAAACAGGGTAAACTGGAATCACTTCGGTTAAAAGTGGGATAACTTCTTCATCATAACTCCTATGATATTTATTCATCTTCAGGGTGATTAACAACTAATTTATGAGTCCAAATAAAGATTCTTACATCTTTATTCATTCTGGTTGGATTAGAATCAAGAAGAAATTACCAAATCTCCAAACAGGGTAATCTGGAATCACTTCGGTTAAAAGTGGGATAACTTCTTCATCTTAGCTCCTATGATCTTGATTCAACTTCAGGGTGATTTCCACTGATTTATGAGTCCAAATAAAGATTCTTACATCTTGATTCATTCTGGTTGGATTAGAATCAAGAAGAAATTACCAAATCTCTAAACAGGGTAAACTGGAATCACTTCAGTTAAAAGTGGGATAACTTCATCATCGTAACTCCAATGATATTGATTCAACTTCAGGGTGATTCTCCACTGATTTAGGAGTCTAAATCAGGCTTCTTAAATCGTGATTCATTCTGGTTTTATTAGTATCAAGAAGAAATTGCCAAAGCTCTAAACATGGTAAACTGGAATCACTTCGGTTAAAAGTAGGATACCTTCTTCATCGTAACTCCAATGATATTGATTCAACTTCAGGGTGATTAACCACTGATTAATGAGTTCAAATAAATCTTCTTCCATATTGATTCAGTCTGGTTTGATTAGAATCAAAAAGAAATTGCCATTTCTCCAAATAGGATAAACTGGAATCACTTCGGTTAAAAGTGGGATAACTTCTTCATCATAACTCCTATGATATTGATTCATCTTCAGGTTGATTAACCACTGATTTATGAGTCCAAATCAATCTTCTTATATCTTGATTCATTCTGTTTGGATTAGAATCAAGAAGAAACTGCCAAATCTCCAAACAGGGTAAACTGGAATCACTTCGGTTAAAAGTGGGATAACCTCTTCATCATAACTCCAATGATATTGATTAAAGTTGAGGGTGATTAACCACTGATTTATGAGTCCAAATAGAACTTCTTATATCTTGATTCATTCTGGTGTTATTAGAATCAAAAAGAAAATGCCAAATCTCCAAATAGGGTAAACTCGAATCACTTCAGTTAAAAGTGGGATAACTTCTTCATCATAACTCCTATGATATTGATTCTTCTTCAGGTTGATTAACCACTGATTTGTGAGTCCAAATAAATCTTCTTATATCTTGATTCATTCTGGTTGGATTAGAATCAAGAAGAAACTGCCAAATCTCCAAACATGGTAAACTGGAATCACTTTGGTTAAAAGTTGGATAACCTCTTCATCATAACTACAATGATATTGATTAAAGTTCAGGGTTATTAACCACTGATTTATGAGTCCAAATACAACTTCTTATATCTTGATTCATTCTGGTGTTATTAGAATCAAAAAGAAATTGCCAAATCTCCAAATAGGGTAAACTAGAATCACTTCGGTTAAAAGTGGGATAACTTCTTCATCATAATTCCTATGATATTGATTCATCTTCAGGTTGATTATACACTGATTTATGAGTCCAAATCAATCTTCTTATATGTTGATTCATTCTGGTTGGATTAGAATCAAGAAGAAACTGCCAAATCTCCAAACAGGGTAAACTGGAATCACTTCAGTTAAAAGTGGAATAACCTCTTCATCATAACTCCAATGATATTGATTAAAGTTCAGGGTGATTAACCACTGATTTATGAGTCCAAATAGAACTTCTTATATCTTCATTCATTCTGGTGTTATTAGAATCAAAAAGAAATTGTCATTTCTCCAAATAGGATAAACTGGAATCACTTCGGTTAAAAATGGGATAACCTCT
The DNA here is from genome assembly GCA_905132885.1 of Moricandia moricandioides. Taxonomy (NCBI): domain Eukaryota; kingdom Viridiplantae; phylum Streptophyta; class Magnoliopsida; order Brassicales; family Brassicaceae; genus Moricandia; species Moricandia moricandioides. The sequence goes on along the minus strand of CAJHQQ010006189.1, from coordinate 2,478 downwards.
TCATCATAACTCCTATGATATTGATTCAACTTCAGGGATTAACCACTGATTTATGAGTCCAAATCAATTTTCTTACATCTTGATTCATTTTCGTTTGATTAGAATCCAGAAGAAATTGGCAAATCTCCAAACAAGATAATCTGGAATCACTTCGGTTAAAAGTGGGATAACTTCTTCATCGTAACTCCTATGATATTGATTCATCTTCAGGTCAATTAACCACTGATATATGAGTCCAAATCAAGCTTCTTAAATCTTTATTCATTCTTGTATGATTATAATCAAGAAGAAATTGTCAAATCTCCAAACAGGTTAAACTGGAATCACTTCCGTTAAAAGTGGGATAACATCTTCATCATAACTCCTATGATATTTATTCATCTTCAGGGTGATTAACAAATAATTTATGAGTCCAAATCAAGATTATTACATCTTTATTCATTCTGGTTGGATTAGAATCAAGAAGAAATTGGCAATTCTCCAAACAGGGTAAGTTGGAATCACTTCGGTTAAAAGTGGGATAACTTCTTCACCATAGCGCCTATGATATTGATTAAAATTCAGGGTAATTTTCACTGATTTATGAGTCCAAATAAAGATTCTTACATCTTGATTCATTCTGGTTGGATTAGAATCAAAAAGAAATTACCAAATCTCTAAACAGGGTAAACCAGAATCACTTCGGTTAAAAGTGGGATAACTTCATCATCGTAACTCCAGTTATATTGATTCAACTTCAGGGAGATTCTCCAATGATTTTGGAGTCCAAATCAGGCTTCTTAAATCGTGATTCATTCTGGTTTTATTAGTATCAAGAAGAAATTGTCAAAGCTCTAAACAGGGTAAACTGGAATAACTTCGGTTAAAAGTGGGATACCTTGTTCATCGTAACTCCAATGATATTGATTCAATTTGAGGGTGATTAACCACTGATTAATAAGTCCAAATAAATATTCTTCCATCTTGATTCATTCCGGTTTGATTAGAATCAAAAAGAAATTGCCATTTCTCCAAATAGGATAAACTGGAATCACTTCGGTTAAAAGTGGGATAATTTCTTCATCATAACTCCTATGATATTGATACATCTTCAGGTTAATTAACCACTGATTTAGGAGTCCAAATCAAGCTTCTTATATCTTGATTCATTCTTATTGGATTAGAATCAAGAAGAAATTGCCTAATCTCCAAACAGGGTAAACTGGAATAACTTCGGTTAAAAGTGGGATAATTTCTTCATCATAACTCCTATGATATTGATTTATCTTCAGGTCAATTAACCACTGATATATGAATCCAAATCAAGCTTCTTATATCTTTATTCATTCTTGTGTTTTTAGAATCAAAAATAAATTGCTAAATCTCCAAACAGGGTAAACTGAAATCATTTCGGTTAAAAGTGGGATAACTTCTTCATCATAACTCCTATGATATTGATTTATCTTCAGGGTGATTAACCACTGATTTATGAGTCCAAATAAATATTCTTACATCTTTATTCATACTGGTTGGATTATAATCAAGAAGAAATTGTCAAATCTCCAAATAGGATAAACTGGAAGCACTTCTGTTAAAAGTGGGATAACCTCTTCATCATAACTCCTATGATATTGATTCATCTTCAGGGTGATTAACTACTGATTTATGAGTCCAAATCAAGATTCTTACATCTTCATTCATTCTGTTTGGACTAGAATCAAGAAGAAATTGCCAAATCTCCAAACAGGGTAAACTTGAATCACTTCGGTTAAAAGTGGGACAACTTCTTCATCATAACTCCAATGATACTGATTCAACTTCAGGGTGATTCTCCACTGATTATGAGTCCAAATAAAGCTTCATACATCTTGATACATATTTACACAAATACACAAAGAGGATGAAATAAAGTGAGGATTATTCAAATGTGCATAAGCTTGGAAGACAAGGCGTTCCGTACATACTTGCATCTCAAGCTACCAAGGCTCGACCTAACTTACCTTGGAAGACAAGGGAAGTTCAAACTCGCCTAGATCAACCTCAGAGATTCAAGGAGCCGTTGGGAGCTTATCTGAGGCAAGAATAGTATTTAAATGGAAAGATCACATGTTCCATTTAGGGTGTGGACCGTTTAGGAGCTGTCCCTTCCCCTCGGCCAGACCACAGAGGTCACTGTCCTCGACCAGTCCCCCTTTATTTATTGTTTCCTTATTGTCTTGTTGCACCAAGCTTATTCTATTTATATTGCATCTACCTTTCTAAGCTTAGTCTTTCTTTTTTCGGTTTACTTTCTCTGTTTCTTCTTGCAACTTCTTTTATCCAGTGGGTAATAGGACTTTTTCTTGACGAGTTTTCTTAAAACCCCTTGAGGTGCTCACTCTATTCTGCCCTTCTCACTTCAGTTCCAGAGAGTATACCTTGATTCTCCTTGGTTTCTCTCTTGTCCAGTCTTCAAAATTCAAATTTTTCCTTTGGCGCTCCCTTTTATCTGCTGGACAA
>CAJHQQ010006188.1:0-11048 GCA_905132885.1 Moricandia moricandioides | reverse complement strand
AAACCAACTTGAAAGAAAGTTGATCGATTCCAAAACGATACAAGTTATCGATTTTGATTCTTAGACAAGTTATGATCATGATCTTTAGATCATCAGATCCTGGTCTATATGGTTTATGGTTGTTCCAAAACTAAGAACATATTGAAAGAAATATGAAATGGTCATAAAGGATGTTGATTCCATCCATATCGACCATAGCAGTCTATAAACACTGCGGTCGAGACCATCGATATAAGGATGGCTGAACATACAGCCATGATCGATGTGTTAAGTTATACAGCCATGGTCAAGGGACCTAAGTCGAACTAAACATTCGTATAAAGACCAGTGAGGTCGAAGGCTGAGTGGAATCACATAATGCCGACCATGATGGCCATAAGGGCCGCGGTCGAGAGACAAAATTGCCATACCAACCAAACGGTCGACCATATGGCCGCAATAAAAGTGTATCCAAGGTCCTTACGAGCCAACTTATTTTTGGCCAGGGAAACCTCATGGACAACCATATGATTATATAAAACACATAATGGTCAAGAAATGAATCATTATGGTCGTGGTTAAGAAAGAGGTCAGGAAACATAAGACCCAACCACGAGTGGCCTGATCATGAGCCAAAGATACCATATAAGCTAAACATTGATAAAATGGATGACCAGATCTATATCAGATGGATATAATGATCATAACCATAGTCCATCAGCATGCATGCATCTATGCAATATAGCTGATGATGAAGAAAGGTAATGGTAGTGGTAAACTTATACTTCGTTATTTATTTACATGGAACGAAAGGTTAGTTTGTTTACACTAACCATACTAACCAACCCAAAGAAGGGAAAATTGGTTTTGCAGATGCAAATTTTTGTTTAATTATAAACAGGTTATGAGTTTACTCATGGAGGTACTGCAACCTCATGAAGGTCATTGAAACAAGCCAAGGCTGCTGATGACATTCAACCATCCAAAATATTGGCATCCATGAAGTAGGCAAAGCCACAAGCAACATCATCAACCGTCCAGAAATATTGATCACACATGATACAAGTGGATAACCAGGTCGATGAATCAGAGTAATACGGTCGATGATGATCCAGCATCGATGATCGATAGTGATTCACCAATGGAGGAAAGTTTCGACCATTATCCCTAAAGGCGATGCATAGTTCAACCGAAGGGATGATACAATCCGTGACTCATCATGGAGAGATAGAAATGAGAAGACTGAAGAACCTTCAGTGATGTTCACTTCAGGGGGAGTAATGCGGCTGTACTCTTTTTCCTATCTATGGCTTCCTTTTTACCACATTGGGTTTTGGGTTTACCATAGAGAGGTTTTAACGAGGCAGTATACCAAACGCATTGCAAACTCTAGACGGTTATGGCATTCAGGGGGAGTGTTATGAACCAGACGGTTCGGGAATGCACATAAGTGGGCTTATCTACTTGGTCTACACATAGACCAATCGGCCCATATGCATCACAGATGGGCCAGCCCATTTACTACTTATTCCAGCCGACATTTAGGCCTTGTAAGCTTGTCCCACATCGGTTATAAGTGTGGGCAAGTCGTCCATCTCTTTGTATATATATGTATCCCCCTTTGTACTTATATAACACAATACAAGAAAGCAATAAGACAAAGTCATTAGACACTTATTTAAACCCTAGTCGCCTACTTCTCTCTCTCTCTATCCTAGTTCTTGTCTAGTTAAACCTCTATCAGACTCGAGTTTCACAACAGTTTGTGTATTAAAAAGAGATCCAAAATAGTTCGTGTATTTTATTAGCAAATGAAAATTAGTCCGTGTATTTTTAAGGATTTTTCCCGTTTTTCTTAGGGCGAACTCTTCATACCTAATTATATATATGTGTACACATTCTCTTCTTCATTGGGTTGCCGTCAACACCGTCGTAGAGAGGGAGAGAGCTCAGCCATATTTCTTCTCCTTCCTTGTTGATCTCTCTTCTCCCATTTCATCTCATTATTATATTGGTCTGGAGATTGGCTTGCACCGCCACCACTCATTCATCACAAAGTAGTGCCTTTCACCTGGGAACAACGTGACCGTCGTCGTTACCTTCACAACACCGCCGTCTTCATCACCAACCTTCACCACTCGACGCTCGGAGTTGTCACCATCCACAAGAGAGCCAAGCGGTGATCTTATGAGTCCTCGCCAAACACCGCCGTTTAGATCGGCGTGAGTTTTGGTCTTGTTTGTACCTTGCTTGCAGACCAAGCTTCATCAGTCATCACCACTTCCACGGATCCGCTTGCGTCTCCGATCTGCTCATATTTTTAGTGTAGTCTTAGATGCAACAATGCCATCACAACTCGTCTCGCGATCTCAATCCGTGTTCATGTGTGATGAACGTAAGGCCCCACAGTTTGTCTCCCATGTTATGTTCATGTTACGTCAATCTTCCCGACGTGTGGTTATTGGTTAATCATGTATCAATCAATATGGCGTCAAACTCAAACTAAACAAGACTTTCTTGCGCAGGTAGCAACATTTTGAAGTGGTAAAACCCTAGGGCAAATCTAGTTAGGCGAGGCATACCCATTTTCAAGTGTTTTCCGGTCTATTTCTGATCTCGGTTAAGGGAAAGGCTATTCTCGTAATTACTTGCATACGGCCTAGGATTTTGAATAAATATAGTTTAATTTTAATATACCATGTATTCGTGAACTGAGTCGGTTTGATGTCTGTTTGGAGTCTACTTGATATATTATTAGATTCTTTGCTTGAACCGGATATAGAGGATTAAATGGTTCAACTTTAGAGCACCTCCAACAAGAAGTTCTAGCTCCGCGGTTCTCAAAATATATATATATTTATATTAGTATTTAATTATAGAATTCTTAACTTTACGGGAAACTCAACCCAAAGTATATATGCAGAGAACTATTGGGTTGGATTTCTTGTAAAGTTAAGAATCCTATAATTAAATATTAATATAAATATATATATACATACATATACATATGTATTCTGAGAACTGTGGAGGTAAAAACCCCCCCCCCCCCCCCCATTGGGGTTGCTCTTATTTGTTTCACTTAGAACTGATATATAAAATAATTGTTTATTAAGAGTTATACGATTGTTAGCCGGATACGGAAATACACTTCTATAGGTCGGATGTGTGTGTTATGGTGGATGCTACGGTTAGCTTGAGTCGACTTGTTGATCGTAGCCTAGAGGTAGATAAATGTCTCCTGGCGGTGTGTATGGGCACTAGTCCCATACAAGAATCCACTTATAGGGGGAGACCTCTATTTGGGGGTGTGCAGGCGCTTGTCCCTTAACTAGGGAACTTGTTTGTTTTTTGGGTAGTCTAGGTGTCGTGCTTTTCATATGTTAGGATTAAAGTATATTCATTCGGAGTGCTATGTTCGAGTCCATGGACTTCGAGTCTAGCATCTCATACCTTACTGAGTGAATTCTCTGTTACTCACCTCTCGTTCTTCCCAATTTCAAGTAATACAAACGAGTATAACATAATTGGACGGAGTGGTGTTATTAAATTTTTTATTCAGATATTTTTATTTGGGCTTAGGGTGAGTGGAGTTGTGTATATGAGCTATTTTGTTATGAAATGTTGTGGTGGCATGTTGTTCTCCAGATAGGAGGTGACGGGTGTTACATACATTTTTCCCTATTCTTTGTAAATGCTCCTTTTGATTGATCAATAAATTTGAAATTTCATATAAAAAAATATACGTTATAATTATAAATGTTATAAAAATAGCATATAATTGTTTTTTTTGTTCTTAATGAAATTTCAATTTACAATATTTATAATAATATCATATTGCTAATTATGAGTTAATTAATGCATTATTTTATTAAAAAAATTAAAACTTAGAGTATGATGTTAGAATTCAACAGATTTTCTTTTTTCTTATAACAAAAAGTAAATTCAAATTTATAGTTTAAATTAATTTATTATTAAGACTTTATTGGTTTTATATATTTGACGGATTGATATAAATATTTAAATATGTCATATTAAGTAATTAACAAAATGATAACATGTCAATAGTAAAAATAGTAACTAGATAAAATAGTATAGTAATTCTATTTTTAAAGAATAGATAGATTATTGTCGTCTTTCTTCTTATGTCTTTGTCGACGTTCATGATAATAACTTTTAAGTTTTAACCAACTAGCACTTTTCAAATGGCACACATTGTTTACTAATCCAAACTCTTTCAAAATCCCATATGCCTCAACTCTCATAACTTACTAGGTGGTTACCCGCAATCTCCCGGGAATAAATATTTTGCAAAATTTAAATATATTTTACATTACATTTTTCATTTATGATTTTATCAATTTTAGAACTCATCAGTTCTCCTATATATTAACTTAAAAGTCACTTTAACTGACGTATGCTGACGTGTTAATCATAGGAGAACTCTTTAATCAATTTTTATAATTTGATTGGTTGATAGTTTTTATTTATTTAATTAAAATTTTGAAAAGGAAACTAATCATAAAATTACATAATCTAATCTAATTTTCTAACAAACGATTAAATATCTTAAATATAGATGAATTGACATAATTCGTTTATGGAAACACTTAAAGGTTATAGATTACATTATATAAATTGATAATATACATATAGATACATATGATACTATATAAACATTTTAAAATATATTTATATTAATAGTGGATATAATAAATCATAGATTGAAGAAAATTAATTAATTTAAACCTAATAATAATTAAACTCAGTAACTATGTATATATTCTTAAAATGTGTCAAATGAATACAAAAAAAATCAAATGTATGATTGAAAAAATTCCAATCATCTATATCCCCGAAACCGCGGGAAACCACCTAATTTTTTTATATTCCTTATTCAATTTGTATGAATGTTTTTAAAACACATAAAAATAATTAATTTCCAGTTATAATAATACATGAAACACATGTATTTTGGAAAATAAATAAATAAATAAATAAATAGGTAAAATAAAAAAGAACCGAGAATAGAACGACCAAGTTTTATTATTCTTACTCTTTTTTATTATTTACGTATCTTTTTCTATTAACAAAATAAGCATGTCAATTTTATTATAATTAAAGCTATATGAAATATATGAATAGATTATTAACTCTAACTTCGTATTAATACAATGTTTCCATTTTTTTTTCATTTTACATTATAATAAACTGTTTCTTTAATTAATAATATTTTAAATGACTTACTATATTATTAGGTTTATGTTCATTAGTTTTCTGAAAATTATGATTATTTATCCACTAAATAGAAATATGTTTAAAATCATTAATATAATTATTTCTATAATATGTATTTATATTTGTATTCTAAATTTCTATAATGGAATCTTTGATATTTAGTTGTTTCCATAAATAAACTATGTTAATTTATTTATATTTAAAAAGATTACTTGTTTGTTTGATAAATAGATTATATTAGATAATTCTAGGAATACATGTTTCCTATTTAAAACTTTAATTAAATAAATGAAAATTTAAATACCAACAACCGATCAAACTAAAAAAATTTAATTATAAATTTTACTTATGACCGACACATAATCAAAAATCAGTTCAGAGAATTAATATATAGTAGGACTAATCTTGCTAAACGCTTAGCCATATTTTCAAAACTATTTTGTATTTATCTCTCTTCAGAGGTTTCCATATCTTTTCTATAATATGATTCCGTGGCCTTCTATAGCTTCAGCTTTTAAACAATCATGTCTTTATGAATTCATCTGTAGCACACTCCATAATCCGATTTGACAATGTGAATTCTACTTCTAATGTGTTCGCATTTTGAAAAGTAGCTAATGTGTTCGCACAACTAGATGAACACAATAAGATAATACAATCATTATTGTTTTCAAGTCTCCTTACCAACCAAAAAGTTTTCTTACTCATTATCTTAATATCCATCTAGCTATTTAGAACAAACCACATTCACATCTCACAAATCAGAGCACTTAAGCACGTTCTCTTCTGATCCTGCGGGCGAGTTGAATGTCTTTAGGCATAATGGTGACACGTTTGGCATGAATGGCACAGAGGTTAGTGTCCTCAAAGAGACCCACAAGATAAGCTTCTGCAGCCTCCTGGAGTGCAAGCACGGCATGACTCTGGAAACGCAGATCATTCTAGCAACCACAGAGATAAATAAACACAATGGTTATATAATGACAAAAAGAGTATTCAATTAAGTGACTGCATACAGAGTGACAATGATATGATACATCAATCCAACACACAGTTTTCTTTCTAAGTGACAATACCTTGAGGCGATCTCACGAACAAGCCTCTGGAAGGAAGCCGTAAGTTGCAAGTAGAGGAAGACGTGAGTTGCAAGTAGAGGAAGACGCGGTTTAGATATAATCTGTTCATTTACAAAACAAGTATAGAATATAGTTGGGCCTCGGGATATATAAGAGGACCCAATAGAATAATACAGTCAGTTAGAAAGTGTGACTTGGCTTGATTCTCATGGAGAGCAAGATTGTAATCGGATGAACAGGCTTAGCTCTCTGATTTGTAGAGACTAAGAGAGGGTGGTTGGGAGGTTATTAGTCAATAAACATGTTTGTTCTATCAAATTGGTGCGGTGTGAGCGATCTGGATCGATAAACTTCGCGAGAATCAGAGAAGAATGACGAGGAAACCATGAGACGGAGGAGAATCGCAATCGGAACCTCCGGTGACCTTGGAATTGCTGTCGTCGACGTTACAGGAGCATACGGCGGCGCAGATCGAGATCAATCGACAATTTACAGAATCGTTGTGCGAAATAGAGAAGAACGCGAAAGCGACGGAATCGAAGATTGAAACGGCGTTGGAAGCAAAGATCAAAGCGTGCTATGAGAAGATGTGGGAGCGGTTGGAGAAAAAGCAATCGAAGAGCATCGATGTATCGGAAGACTTACCCCAGCCTTATCGTCATCCGAATTACCAGGTTCATAACTCAAACCTGGAACCTGGCCGTAGTTCTAGGAATGAAGATTCGGTAGATAGGAGTACGATAGTCGGTAATCGGGAAAGTATGTTGAAAAGAGTTGAGTTACCGATATTTGAGAGGGTTGATGCATATGGATGGATAGCCTTAGCAGAGAGATTCTTTCGCATTGGAGGATATGACGAGAGAGCGAAGTTGGAGGTAGTATCGGTAAGCCTGGGAGGAGATGTTCTCAGTTGGTTCAACAGTGAGACACACAGAAAAGGTTTTCGAAGCTGGAACGAGTTTAAAGAAAGAATGATTGCACGATTTAGCAAAGAGAAGTTCAGAGATCCGAGCCAACCTTTCTTTGCAGTGTCACAAACAGGATCAGTGGCCCAATATATACATCTTTCTGAGGATCTATCAACACAAGTCACGGGATTGACAGATAAGCAGTTAGAAGGGATCTTCATGAATGAGTTGAAAACAGAGATGAGGGAAGTAGTCAACATGTGTAAGCCGGTGGATTTGGCAGAAATGATCTCGACAGCTTACCAAATGGAGAATAGTGCACTGTATAGAGTGGTTTGTCGGGAGAAACAACAAGAAGTAAAAACGGCTTACAAAAGTGGAAGTAATAAGTCTTTTAACACATCGAAGAGGAGCTCCAGTTGGACACCTAGGCCACAACAAGCGAAACCAAATGAAGTCAATAATCTGAGACCTCAGTTGCGTTTATCTGAAGCTCAGATAGCAGAAAAGAAAAGATTGGGCTTGTGCTTTACTTGTGATGAGAAGTGGTCGAGACAACATTGGTGTGCAAACCGTTCATTGCAAGTATTGACAGTGATTAATGTGGTGGAGATGGAGATATTGGATCAAGCATTAATAGAAGTGGAGGAGGATATAGAAGGTACTGAAGCGTCAATGATGGGACTTTCATTGAACTCATTCTTGGGGTTATCTTCACCAACAACGACAAAGCTGAAAGGAGTTATAAAAAAAATGAGATAGTCGTGATGATAGACAGCGGAGCCACACATAATTTCATATCACCAGCAGTAGTGAAGCATAACAAACTTGGGGTGTCACAGAGTCCTCATTTGAACGTTCTTCTAGGCACGGGAATAGAAGTTCAAGGGAATGGAGTTTGCAAGAATGTGAAGATAACGCTACCATCGATGTCGTTCATTGCTGATTTGATTGTGTTGGAATTGGGTAATGCAGATGTGATTTTGGGGTACAGTGGCTACGTACATTGGGGAAATGTATGGTGGATTGGGAACTTAACGAATGGTCTTTCCAATATAATGGGATACCGGTGATTTTGAAAGGTGATCCAACTCTTCATGGACAGAATGTATGTGACACCCCCGATCTGGTCTAAGTACACAGACAATCACTATTAACTTAAACCAAACTGAGAGGCCACAATGTGTACCTCAACGATTAACCCAAAGTTCCCGGAAAAGATCCAGGTACCTTAGGCCAATCGCCTAAGTACACATATCCTATTAGGTACAACCCGGGGCTTTTCAACCTTACTGAGTAATACCAAATAGTTAGTTTGTCCGGACAAAGACTAATATCATATGGAACTCGTACTTAAAGAAACATTCTTTAATACATTATATAATATTCTTTCAAAAGCATCTTACAAAATATTAATGATTAACCTCGAGGTTTTCGGTCAACAAACTTTATACATAGGATATATCAAAACTACTTTGCAAGGATAATAAAACTACCGCTGGCTAATGCTGTTCCTTCCCGTCCTAGATTAAGTTTTCCCGCCTACTGGTTACCTGCATCCCAAATGAGTCATGAGTAACTAGTTTACTCAGTGAGTCTAATCCCGCACCCCAACACATATTAATAATATCCCGAGCAGTCGACATCATTTGAATGCAGTGGAAACATATTCCATAATTATTATTATATATAAGGCCTATCATTTCATCGATGTGAATCATATCTTAAACATCACCTCCATGTTACCCGCCATTCATTCATACGTATAATATATATATATATACTAAACCCGGAAAACCACCAAGGTTAACCGAGACTAGCGGGAAAAATAAATATAACCATCATCTCAATCAGATATTCGAAGATTGAACATCTAACGTTGCATGCAGTTACACGGTCTCCAGGGTGCAACCCCATCATCGTGTCTTCATGACCTTGTTCCATATCGCAGGACCAATTCACAGTAATGCGGGAATTTTAGGGAGAGTGAGTATACAATAAGACTTCACATGTTTCATACTTACGTACTTATATATTAGTACTTGGGAACAAGTACTAAGGCACTCGATAAAATTCAAATAATAATTCATAATATTTCTTAAGTGTTTATAATAAGTAAACACTTCACAGTTTAATATAGTTCAAGAGACTTACTTATCTATCAAGCATTATCATTTATTTTACTCAAGCAACACTAATTCATAACTCATCAGTCATCTATCTAGACTCACTTTTTAATCCATGAGATTGGCTAAGGAAGACTAGACTAGACTCGAGCTCAAGCTAATCACACTCCACTTCAGAACGTCAATTAGAAAGGATCCGGTTGATCCCACCACTGACCTCGACCATCTGAATTAAAAACAGAATGGTTGGAACAAAGGTTAATCAGTCCGGTACAAGCAGAATTCAACTCAGCTCAGTTCATTAACTTATATCAGTTCACTAACGGTTCTAGGAAAATGATCAGTCCATGATCAAATTATTACCAAGACATAATATGGCTCTTCTTGATGAACCATATTTATTCTTCAAGCTTCTCTCGACCATTGACCTGAAACAGAGCAGTTCGGTGTACAAGATCATCAATCCAACAGTTCGGTTTGGAAGAAGAAACTTAAATCAGATTTTATCAGCTCGGTTCAGGAAAAAGCTTAGCAGTTCAGATCAACTCAGACTAGATCAGGATATGACAAGTTCAAACCATAGACAGCTCAGCTCAGATCCATTCAAGACAAGATCAAATCAGTTCGGTTTAATTTAGACATTTTACATAAATTCAGCTACATTTTTTATGAGATATATTTAATCATAAACCAACCATAACTGATCCATAAATCAACTTAGACAACTGATATGGACAGGTTAATCAACCCACATCACTCGGTTTTAATCAAACTGAACTGCAACAAGAGACTGAAGCTTACCCAAATTAACCAACGGTGTAGATGGTCTCGGCGGATCCTTTTCTTCAAGGTTAATACACCGCTGACAACAAAACAGAGAGATAAGGTTCAGTTCAAACTCAGAAAGAACATAGCATGGCTTAAGGTTTACTCCATACAGGAAGCATCCCAAAAACTAATCTGATTAAACTGATCCAAACAAACTGATTTAAGGTCTTACCGGTTCAATAATCAAGACTGATAAGCTGTGAAGTGATCTCATGAATCTTCTGGACCAGATAAAACTTTTCCACACACCACAGTCACTGATTCAAAGCACAAGAAGGCTAGAAAGTGTCGTCCATGTGAGATCCCCTCTTCTTATTTTTCCCTGAATTTTTCTCTCAATTTTTCTAACAGATTTTTCTATCTTCTTTCTCTCTTTCTCTCTAAACTTTTCTGTCTGGTTTTGCTCTCTGTTTCAGAACGTGGGAAGCAGGTGACTGAGAGGATTAAGTAGCTGATATGAGCTTTGTGTGTGTATCCAGGTTAACACAAAGCTTTGGTGTGCAAGGGACAGCTGGTGTCCTGCTTCAGCTTCTCCAGCAACCAAGCAGCTCACAGTTTCCTTGCTTTGAAAAAGGCTTTCCAGCCACATGATTTTTATTTTATAGATCTGAGCCAGCAAGCAAGCAGGCAGCTTGTGAATGTCATGTGACATTTACTACAGAAGCAAGCAAGCAGGAAGGTGCATCTCACATGTCCAGGTCAGGAAGGAAGCAAGCAGCCAGACAGCACATTGACATGCACATGAATCGTAAGGCAAGCTGAAAGTATTCGAGACCAGTTCTCGATCAAATGTTTTTCGTTCCATTGGTTCTCGGCTGCCTTTGGATAACTCGTCCAGCTTATATATAATCGAACATAATAATTAACACTCGATCAAAACTATCAAGGAAGTCCTT
>CAJHQQ010006187.1:0-11049 GCA_905132885.1 Moricandia moricandioides | reverse complement strand
CTTAGTGATCCAGTTCATGATCACATCAAATGCACTCTTAAATGTTGCATCCTCAAGCTCCTCAGGTTCAGGTTCATGCTTCCATTCTTTGGTGCTTTCCATGATCACATCACTTAGTGTATGTGGATGACATTATCATCACTGGCAGTGACAAGGGAGGTATCACCTTAACTAAAGCTTTTCTTAAGACATCTTTTGATATCAAAGACTTGGGTGAGCTAAAGTACTTCCTAGGGATTGAGATATGTCGATCTAAAGAAGGACTGTTTCTTATCCCAAAGGAAGTACACACTTGATTTGTTGAGTGAGGCAGGTGACCTTAAAGAAAAAGCAGCAAAGACTCCACTTGAAGATGGCTATAAGGTGTTGCGTGAGGGGGAGTTTGAAGACAAACCCTATGAAGATGTTAAGCACTACAGGAGAATGGTTGGGAAGCTCATCTACCTTACAATCACTAGACCAGACGTGTGTTTTGCAGTCAATCAAGTAAGCCAGCATATGCAAACTCCCAAGTTACATCATTGGAACATGGTGGAGAGGATTTTGAGGTATCTAAGAGAAGCACCAGGACAGGGAGTATGGATGGGTTGCAACAAGAACACAGAGATTGTAGGGTATTGTGATGCTGATTGGGCTGGAGATAGAGTGGACAGGAGGTCAACAACTGGCTATTGCACGTTCATTGGAGGTAACTTGGTAACTTGGAAGAGCAAGAAGCAGAAGGTGGTGTCATGTTCAAGTGCTGAAGCAGAATATAGAGCAATGAGGAAGCTTACTAGTGAGCTTATTTGGATCAGAAATCTGCTAAGAGACTTGGGGATAGAGACAACATCACCAATCACAATGCATTGTGATAATCAGGCTGCAATTCACATAGCATCCAACAATGTGTTTCATGAAAGGACCAAACACATTGAGGTGGACTGTCATAAGGTTAGACAGGCTGTGGAGCAACAAATCATCCTACCATGCTACACAAGAAGTGAAGACCAGTTGGCAGATATCTTCACCAAAGCTGCGAGTACAAAAGTCTGTGAGTTCATTCATCCTAAACTTGGACTCATAGACCTCACATCTCACTGACTCTCCTATCATGAAGGCTTCTACTCTTTTTCCTTGATGTGTTTTTGTCCCACTGGGTTTTGCACATTAAGGTTTTAATGAGGGAAGTTCTTCATGATTCCAAGCTTGAGCAGTACCTAAAGTCAAGCTTGAGGGGGAGTGTTGAGATGTGTTGACATGAAGAAATAAATGGCATGGAGACAATCAGATTAAGCAAAGGATCAACCTACCTTGGAATGCAAGTCTGTCCGTACAACCTAACCTAGCTTGGAGTGCAAGATAGAGAAGAGGTCTACATAAATCAGAAGATGGCTTTCTCTGCCTAATAAAGAAGTATTTAATTAATCAGAAGACAAGAGAGCTGTTGGGAGCAAAGGTCACGAGATGGGAAGGATTTAAACACTGCTGGACCACTTCTGGACCACTTTGGACTGTTTAGGTCATGTCCCTTTCACCCTCTTTGCCTGAGCCACTTCTGTCCAAGAGTGCATTTGTTTAATACTTCTGCAGGTCTCTTTGTTTAATAGTTTATTGGGGATTTGTCTCCCTTTAAATATAGATGTACCATGAATCAATTAAGGCAAGGAAATCATTTCTCTCCTTCTCTCTCCTTACATTTCGAAATTCATCTCTCTCTCTCTTCTCTCTCTCTTGTTCTTCATGTTCTTCAGTTTCCAGCAAGTAAACTCTCTCTAAATCTCGTTTTCTCACAGTGTCCACTGTGCATCACCAATCCAAGACAAAGAAGAAGACTTTGCCCATGTATTCAGAGCCTACACATGATGTATATTCCTGTTTGATTCAGAGCCTACACATGATGTATATTCCTGACCATGGAGAGATCACTTGTGTGTAGAGAACCGGTTGATTTAAGCGCAGGCCATTTG
This sequence comes from Moricandia moricandioides, assembly GCA_905132885.1. Taxonomy (NCBI): domain Eukaryota; kingdom Viridiplantae; phylum Streptophyta; class Magnoliopsida; order Brassicales; family Brassicaceae; genus Moricandia; species Moricandia moricandioides. The sequence goes on along the minus strand of CAJHQQ010006187.1, from coordinate 9,100 downwards.
GTTGTTGAGCTCCTGGTTCCAAGAGACACACAAGGAAGAGTTGTTCTAGGCAGTGGAGAAGAGATCAAGGGAGGAGGAACTGGTTGACTTAAGCGCAGCTGTTGGGGTGATGCGCTCCTGGTCCTAGCTCAGTCTTGCTCACTTCCAAGCTTGGTCCATCCCTATACTCTCTGGATCAAGCTTGAGGAGGGGTAATGAAGAAGAAATCCTGAAGATCCAGCCGCCACAAGCCATTGGCAAGCTGTGGAGTTCACACTTGCATCATAAACCAGATCAAAGAAGACTCGAGGAACTCACTGTCCCAATGCAAGCTTGGTCCTTCATTATTCTCAGTCCCAAGCATGAGATTGAGCTTCCATGATCTGAGTATTTTCTTACCAAGTGGGGAATTCAAGTGGAGTTCACTCCCCATCATACTTATGAAAGGGAAGCACCTTAAACTCATCTCAATACATTCATTATTGTCCTTATACTTAAATTGTTATTGAGCTTAGTGTGATGAGTGCATTTCCTCAAGAACTGATGCACCTTTGGGATAATGTATCAGGTACCTTACTTGGTGATCTATGAAACAGAAGCTGGTGGTCTCTAAAACTCCTTGAAGTGGCGAGTAGTCAGAAGAAAGGGGGAGACACAACCAGCCTAAAGAAGTGATCCAAGATGTTGATGTGGGCAAGCTGTGGAGTTCACACTTGTACCACTATTTGAGGCCATGATCCAGAGCCTAAGGACTCCACCATGAGTTGTCTGAAGTTCCTTAGGCTCACTGGCCAATCCCTAGGCTTTGAAGAACTCTACTCTTTTCCTTAGCTGGTTTTGTCCCAAATGGGTTTTCTGGCTAAGGTTTTTTAATGAGGGAGCTTCTTCAAGGTTCCAAGCTTGTCCAAGGATCTCCTATGGTCAAGCTTGAGGGGGAGTGTTAGAATGAAGATAAATAATGCTGGTGAAGAGACCAAGCATCAAAGATGAAGCATCCAGAGCAAGTTTGAATCTGTCCGTACAGTCTTGGCGCGCAAGTATCAAATCCTAACCTAGAGTGTCTTGGAAGTCAAGGCAAGTGGGGAACTCGTCCAGCTGAGTATTCTGAGGCATATTTGAAGTTTAAAATAGAGATCAGACCGTTGGAGACAGCTTAGGCAAGTTGGGAATTAATTAGAATAAAAGTCACATGTGCATAAGAGGATGAGCCGGCTGTCACTTTCACTCAACCAAACTGTGCCCATCTCTCTCTCCTGTCACTCTCTCTCCCTCTGGTCGAGATTCTCCTTGGCTGTATCCTTCTTGTCTTCATCAGAAACCCCACAAAAGTATTTGTTTATGTCTTCCTAGATTTAGATTAATTTAATGTATGCACACTGCCTATTTAAAGGCAGTTCATGTAACTGAATGAATCAAGCAAAGAGGAGTTCTCTTTCTTCACTATTCTCTGGTTCCATACTCCCTTAGTCTCTCATTCTCTCTAATCTCTCTGGTTACACACGAATTCACCCACTTTGATACTCAAGAACACTCTCATACTTTCATACTCTTCACTGCATTCTCTTTGATTCTCACTTAATCTCTTCATTCTCTTTCTCTTAGTTTCGACCATACTCTGTTTCTACATCACTCTCACACCTAAATTCATCTATTCTCACATTCCTATCCTGCATCAACACGGCACCAATTCCAATTCCTGAGGCATCACATTCTATTTCAAAAGTTTTAGCAAAGTCAGGAAGCATAAGAAGAGGTGATTGAGTAAGCTTCTCTTTTAGGCTCTGGAAAGCCTTCTCTTTGCCTCTCCCCACTTGAATCCAACATCCTTCTTTATCACTTCAGTTCAGGGAGCTGCAATGGTGCTAAAGTCCTTCACAAATGATGCGTCCCTAGGATGCTCTTTGGTTGATGGGAATGGATAATCCTTGCAAGAACGAATCAAAAGACTCAAGTCCTTCAAGGCGTGTGGATTGGATGGTGACACAAGAGGGATGGATGATCTCTTGATACTCCTAGATGAATGGTTTGGATATTACACACCAAACTAGACACCCTTAGGCTCTGGATATGACACACCAGACTCGGCACACTTCTTTAGAGAGAGAGAGAGAGCCGCAAAGATGAATAAACTTTGAATGGTTTGGATATTACACACCAAACTAAACACCCTTAGGCTCTGGATATGACACACCAGACTCGGCACACTTCTTTTAGAGAGAGAGAGAGCCGCAAAGATGAATGTAACTTGTATAGAAAAGATTGGATGATTACAAAGGGGTGTAGAGAACCCTTTAAATAGGAAACCAGAGGACAAATCCTCTAGGGTTTCGACATGAATCCAAAAAAGGAAAGAACTAAAACTATAGTCTATAAGTTTAAAATGAAATAAAATGCAACTTCTATTAGTCTTGGACCGAGAATAGCACTTAGGTGATGTGTAGACAAGTTGTGGCCTCGTTAAAAACCTTCCTCCTGGAAAACCTCGTGGGACAAAACCAAAAGCAAGGAAAAGAGCACGCACCCCATGTCTTGCCTAGACACTAACTCAGTTTGTGTAGAGATGGCTTGAATGGTGATCAAGACATCTCGGATCAAACCTTGTCCAAGACCTTTGTTGTTGTGGATGTGAAGTGAGTAATCCAACAACATTCTCCTTAAGCTTCTTGACTCTGGAACGAGTCATGGGACCTTCAGGAATGGCTAGAGCATCCTCACCAAGTGGTTGATGCATTGTGGCTTCATGTGGCTCATCTAGACTCTCCTTGTTCTCCTTAGTGATCCGGTCCATGATCACATCAATGCACTCTTAAAGGTTGCATCCTCAAGCTCTTCAGGTTCAGGTTCATGCTTCCATTCTTTGGTGCTTTCCATGATCACATCATCCCCTCCCTCTTCAAAAAGATTTGTCCTCAAATCTGTTTTACCTACAATAGAGGGGACCAAGTCAGTAACATTGAAGTTTAAAATCAGATTACACTTACCTTGCAAGCCTCTTTGATAGGCATTGTTGCTGACTGGTTTGGATATGTAGAAGGCACTAATCCATTTAGTTCCTGATTCATTACTTAAACCCTGACATGTTGAAACAAAGCAAGTTAGCACATGAAAGTTTATCAAAGAGTAATAATCTTATCCCAAATTGGTTTTTGCTCGGTTTTGGCTTGTGTGCTGCTTCTGGTGGTGCTTCTTTGATGAGGATGAAGCTAGTGACGTCCTGGTGCTTATCCTGATCCAAATCAGGTGGCTTGAACCGCTTGTCTTCCACATGCTTGTTCTTCTTCTTGTATGCTTCCAAGCTTCATCATAATCTGCACATGGCTCTTTTGACAAAAACAAGTGCATCATATCTGTGTAATTGATAAAAGAACTCTTGAAAACATGATCACTTACCTTAGCATGCTCACCTGGTCGCCATATATAGGATTGAGATGTTTTAAACTTAGAAAAGTTCAAAGATAGCCAATACAGGATCACCCGATTTGTAGAACCCATAACTCTTTCATATGAGAAGGTTTTGACTTGATTCCAATTCGACGTGAGCCCCTGATGAGTTAAGTTTCCATGGCAGTCGAGTTTGATGGTTAACTCCTTGTGGTTGTTGAGATATGACCCTCGGACTGTCCCTATGTCAAGGCTGGCGGCTAGACAGTTTCCAAGGTTTGATGGTTGCTTCATCAACTTAGCCAACAACCCATTCTTGATACTCTGATCATTATCATAGCTTCTCTTTTCCGAAATGGTAGATCTCAAAACAGTTTGACCTGTACTCACAGCAAGCAAATCAGGCTTCATGTTTTTCTTTGAGTTTAGATAGTTACCCCGGGTTGGTTTCTTTGGAGATTGTTGTAGACTAAGTTCCTCTGGTGGTTTCTCTTTGATTTGAGAAGGAAACATGAGTTCTTCTCCTGCTCCAGTAATCACTTCACCATTGACTCTAGTGACTTCTTCATCTCCAATTACATTTTGATAATCTTTGCATTGGTACTGAAGTTGTTGCATATCTGGTGGCTTCCATATCTTGATATGGTCAAGATGCAAGTCCTTTTGATCAACTTCAAACTCCTTATGACCCCAACTTGTTCTAGCACGAACAGAGCACTCTCCAAGGGTGGTAATCTTGTGGAAATATTCTCCAGGTCTCCACGAGTAGGTCTGTAACCTTCCAGCACAATCAGACATAAGTTCCTCTTGGGAAAGATCCAAACCGGCATGTTTTGCAAAACTAGCAATATCTTGATGATCAGAAGGCCATTCTCTGTGTTGTCTGGTTTGTTGGATCCGTGACTGATTTGGCTTCATTCTCCAGTTGGTTTCATAGTGAAACTCTTGCTGAGCTGAGACGTGCAACCCCTTATCTTCAAAGGATGAGAAATCTACAAAATCCAATGTTGGTGCAGCTGAACTCTTCTTAACCTGTTTGATCTTGTTCTTCTGATTCAAGACCTCTCCTCCAGGCTCAAATACAACATGTCTCATGTCCAAGTCGTGTCTTGATAGTTCCACTTCTCCTTTCTTGTACCAAACAAAAGGAGTGAACAGAAAAGTACCTAAGAAGGTCCTTTGGAAATCACATGGATCAAAGACAATTAGTTGATTCATTCTATGAGCTCTCTGAGGTTCCATGGGTGTCTTCTCTGCTACCATGTGTTGTGTTAAAGGGACCATGACGTTCTGAACAGGCTGTTCTTCTTTATGAAAGGTATGGGAGGTCACCTTGTCTTGATCTTCTTGGATAGGCGCAACTGGTGCTGGTTCTTGATGCTGTGTTTCAATGGATGGACGTGTTGTGTTGGTCCGTTTGATTTGCTTCTCCACACCCATCATTACTTGTAACAATGCCTCCTTAACCTCTTCACTGAATAAACAGAATTGTTTATCTTCTTTAGATGGCTTAGAGACTGGTTCCTTTCCATCAAGGCTTTCAATCTTCTTCTCCCACTCAGCTTTGCCATGGAATGGGGGTATCTTGATCTTCAAACCAGCAAGCTCATCTCCCTGGTTCATCCTTCTCTTGTGGACACGCCTATGTCTTCTTGAGGATGAACTGAGGTGCTCATACTCATTGTCAGTCTCCTTATAACCATAATGTTCTTGGCGAGTTGCATGAGGTCTCTCCTCTCTCCTCTCTCTTTCTCTCCTAGTCTCTCGGTTTGGTGCTTGACTAGTAGCTCTCCTGATGTCTTCTCTAAGCTCTCTCCTGATGTCATTGAGGTTGGTCCTCATCATCTCGGTCATGGTTGCTACCATGTTTTGGTTAAGTTGAGCCGACATAGCCTCCATGAGATACTTGTCCTTCCTGGCGAGTGAAGCTTCTTCTTAAGACTCGGCTTCCATGCTTCCTGCACGCAAAGGTAACCCAAAATAACCAGTAAAAGGTTTCTAGGGAACAAGACAAGCAAAAAGGAAAAAGAAAACAAGCAAAAAGGAAAAGCAAACAAGCTTACAATGCAAGACAAAAGTGAAAAGGAAATCGGCTAGAAAAAGGAAAAAGATTCAAGCAAAAAGGAAATGATCTAGCACAATGGAAAAACTTCTTAAACCTTTTCCTAAACTTTTCTAAGGTGTTCTAGCAACTTAACAATCCTAGTATGCTCGTGTTCAAGATGTTAAACAAGTTAAAGCAAGGCAAAAGTGAAAAGGAAATCGGCTAGGAAAAAAGGAAATCGATTCAAGCAAAAAGGAAAAAGATTCAAGCAAAAAGGAAACACTTCTAAGCTTTTTCCTAATCACTCCTAAGGTTTTCTAGCACCCTAATAGCCTCAATATGCTCGTGTTCAAGGTGATAGACAAGCTAAACTAATGCACAAAGTGATCGACAACAAGGTACATGCGGCTAGGGTTTTTTATCTCTCTAGGGTTTTCGCATGAAAACCAAAAAAGGAAAGTCTAAATTTTCTTGTCTAAACACTTATGCAGTCACGAGCAGCCCCTAAACAAAGAGTTCTAATGCTTATTCAAGATGATATAGATTGATATAGATGATACACGGATGAGACAAACAAAAAGAAACAAGAGAATACAAAGGATAGCGAGTACTTCCCAACCAAAGTTGCTCTGATACCACTTGATGCGTCCCTAGGATGCTCTTTGGTTGATGGGAATGGATAATCCTTGCAAGAACGAATCAAAAGACTCAAGTCCTTCAAGGCGTGTGGATTGGATGGTGACACAAGAGGGATGGATGATCTCTTGATACTCCTAGATGAATGGTTTGGATATTACACACCAAACTAAACACCCTTAGGCTCTGGATATGACACACCAGACTCGGCACACTTCTTTTAGAGAGAGAGAGAGCCGCAAAGATGAATGTAACTTGTATAGAAAAGATTGGATGATTACAAAGGGGTGTAGAGAACCCTTTAAATAGGAAACCAGAGACAAATCCTCTAGGGTTTCGACATGAATCCAAAAAAGGAAAGAACTAAAACTATAGTCTATAAGTTTAAAATGAAATAAAATGCAACTTCTATTAGTCTTGGACCGAGAATAGCACTTAGGTGATGTGTAGACAAGTTGTGGCCTCGTTAAAAACCTTCCTCCTGGAAAACCTCGTGGGACAAAACCAAAAGCAAGGAAAAGAGCACGCACCCCATGTCTGCCTAGACACTAACTCAGTTTGGTGTAGAGATGGCTTGAATGGTGATCAAGACATCTCGGATCAAACCTTGTCCAAGACCTTCTTGTTGTGGATGTGAAGTGAGTAATCCAACAACATTCTCCTTAAGCTTCTTGACTCTGGAACGAGTCATGGGACCTTCAGGAATGGCTAGAGCATCCTCATCACGTGGTTGATGCATTGTGGCTTCATGTGGCTCATCTAGACTCTCCTCCTTGTTCTCCTTAGTGATCCGGTCCATGATCACAACAAATGCACTCTTACAGGTTGCATCCTCAAGCTCTTCAGGTTCATGTTCAAGCTTCCATTCTTTGGTGCTTTCCATGATCACATCAATGTCTGCCTAGACACTACCTCAGTTTGGTGTAGAGATGGCTTGAATGGTGATCAAGACATCTCGGATCAAACCTTGTCCAAGACCTTCTTGTTGTGGATGTGAAGTGAGTAATCCAGCAACATTCTCCTTAAGCTTCTTGACTCTGGAACGAGTCATGGGACCTTCATGAATGGTTAGAGCATCCTCATCAAATGGTTGATGCATTGTGGCTTCATGTTGCTCATCTAAACTCTCCCCATTGTCTTCCTTAGTGATCCGGTCCATGATCACATCATCCCCTCCCTCTTGAAAAGGATTTGTCCTCAAATCAGGTCCATCTACAACAAAAGGAGCCAATCAGTGACATTGAAGCTATTTGATACATCGTACTTACCTTGGAGATCAAGCTTGTAGGCATTGTCATTGATCTTGTGGATGATCTCAAAGGGTCCATCAACCCTTGGCATCAGTTTGGACTTCCTCTCGTTGGGGAACCTATCCTTCCTTAGGTGCAACCAAACTTGGTCACCAACTTCAAAGGTCCTCACACGTCTCCCCTTGTTTGCTTGCTTCTCATACAGCTTGGTCTTCTGCTCAATGTTTAGTCTAGCCTTCTCATGAATCTGTTGAACCAACTCGGCTTTCTTCTTGCCATCTAGACTTGTCCTTTCACACTCAGGTAAAGGCATTAGATCCAAAGGAGAGGTGGGATTGAACCCATAAACAATTTCAAATGGAGAATACTTAGAAGCAGAATGCATAGCATGATTGTATGCAAATTCACAATGTGGCAAGTATTCTTCCCATGTTCTTAAGTTCTTCCTAATGAATGCACGCAGGAGTGTTCCTAATGTCCTATTAACTACCTCAGTTTGCCCATCAGTTTGTGGATGACATGTAGTAGAGAACAAAAGCTTAGTTCCTAACTTAGACCAAAGTGTCTTCCAAAAGTAACTAAGAAACTTAGTGTCCCTATCAGAAACTATGGTTCTAGGCATGCCATGCAAACGTACAACCTCCTTAAAGAACAAGTTAGCTATATGCAATGCATCATCAGTCTTATGACATGCTATGAAATGTGCCATCTTAGAGAACCTATCAACAACAACAAAGATAGAGTCCTTTCCAGTCCTAGTTCTAGGCAAACCAACAATGAAATCCATAGAAATGTCATTCCAGGGATGGTGTGGAATAGGTAAAGGAGTATACAAACCCTGGTTTTGAACTTGGGACTTGGCATGCTTGCAAGTAGCACACCTTTCACATATCCTCTCCACATCTCTCTTCATGTGAGGCCAATAGAAGTGATCCTGTAAAACTTTTAAGGTCTTGGCAATCCCAAAGTGTCCCATTAGACTGCCCCCATGGGATTCCCTGACAAAAAGATCTCTCAAAGAGCAATTAGGCACACACAATCTATTGTCATAGAACAAGTAATCATCCTTTCTAAAGTAATGCCCTGAGGCAAACTTAGCACATGAAGCATAAGCTTCCTTGAAGTCATGATCAGTATCATACATGTCTTTTATCTGCTCAAATCCAAGTATCTTAGCATCTAGAGTGGTCAAGAGAACATACCTCCGAGATAGTGCATCAGCAACTACATTCTCCTTACCTTGTTTATACTTGATCACGTATGGGAAGGTCTCAATGAATTCAACCCACCTTGCGTGTCTCTTGCTAAGCTTACTCTGCCCTTTTAGATACTTGAGGGACTCATGATCAGTGTGGATGACAAACTCTTTGGGCCACAAGTAATGTTGCCACGTTTGTAATGCCCTCACCAAGGCATAGAGTTCTTTGTCATATGTTGCATAGTTGAGTGTGGCTCCTCCAAGCTTCTCACTGAAGTATGCAATGGGTTTCCTATCCTGCATCAACACGGCACCAATACCAATTCCTGATGCATCACATTCTATTTCAAAAGTTTTAGAAAAGTCAGGAAGCATAGAAGAGGTGATTGAGTAAGCTTCTACTTTTAGGCTCTGGAAAGCCTTCTCTTGTGCTTCTCCCCACTTGAACCCAACTTCCTTCTTTATAACTTCAGTTAAGGGAGCTGCAATGGTGCTAAAGTCCTTGACAAATCTCCTATAGAAGCCGGCAAGTCCATGGAAGCTCCTCCCACTTCTCCTACTGAGGTTGGACTCGGCCATTCCTTGATTGCCTTGAATCTTCTCTTCATCAAC
>CAJHQQ010006186.1:0-11055 GCA_905132885.1 Moricandia moricandioides | reverse complement strand
TGAGTTTCTTGAAACCTTTCCTTATGTTATCCATTACAAGCAAGGTAAAGAAAATGTGGTAGCTGATGCGTTGTCTAGAAGGTATAATTTGCTGTCTTCAATGGAAACTAAGTTGTTAGGTTTTGAACAAGTAAAAACTTACTATGCTGATGATCCTGATTTCAAAGAGTATTTTAAAAACAGTGAGATGCATACCAGTGGCAAGTACTATCAAGCAGATGGGTTTCTATTCTTTGAAAACCGTTTGTGTGTGCCTAAATGTTCTTTGAGGGAATTATATGTCAGGGAATCACATGGAGGAGGCCTGATGGGACACTTTGGTGTAGCTAAAACCCTCAACATCTTGAAAGAACATTTCTTCTGGCCAAGCATGAGAAAGGACGTGGAGAAGCATTGCAGCAGATGTATAGTTTGCACTCAAGCCAAAGCCAAAAACCGGCCTCAAGGTTTGTACACTCCTCTTCCCATTCCTACTGCACCATGGGTTGATCTTTCAATGGATTTTGTGCTTGGATTGCCTAGAACTAGGAGAGGCAGAGATTCTATCTTTGTTGTTGTTGACAGGTTCTCTAAAATGGCTCACTTCATTGCTTGCAATAAGACTGATAGTGCTGTGAATGTTGCTGATCTTTTCTTTAGGGAAGTAGTGCGTTTACATGGAATGCCTAGAACCATTGTGTCTGATAGAGATACCAAGTTCCTTAGCTACTTTTGGAAGACTCTCTGGTCTAGATTAGGAACTAAACTCTTGTTCTCAACTACTTGTCACCCACAAACTGATGGGCAAACTGAAGTAGTCAATAGGACCTTATCTGCTCTCTTAAGAACTGTGGTTAAGAAAAACATTAAGTCTTGGGAAGATTGGTTGCCACATGTTGAATTTGCTTACAATCATTCAGTGCATAGGGCTACAAAGTTCTCTCCCTTTCAGATTGTGTATGGTTTTAGTCCTTTGACTCCTCTGGATTTGTTACCTTTACCTCTTAATGAGCAGACTAACCTTGATGGAAAGGCCAAGGCCGAGTATGTGGTTTCTTTGCATCAACAGGTTAAAAAGAACATTGAAGAAAGGACTAAAGAGTATGAGAAGCATGCTAACAAGAAGAGGCGTGAGTTGATACTAGAACCAAAAGATTTGGTGTCAATTTACTTGAGAAAGGATAGATTTCCTGCTGAAAGAAAGTCAAAACTCTTGCCAAGAACAGATGGACCCTTCAAAGTGTTGGAACGCATCAACAACAATGCTTACAAAATTGATCTTCAAGGTAAGTATGCTGTTAGCTCTACTTTCAATGTTGCTGACTTGATCCCTTTCTGTGCAGATGATTTGTATTTGAGGTCAAATCCTTTTAAAGGAGGAGGGGATGATGAATCCCTGGAGAGGAGATCCTTTTGTCCCTGATACTTTTGAAGGAAGATCTGATGGTTTTGAGAGAGACCTGGGTTGGTTTTGATGATGATGAATGGATTGATTGGATGATCTTCAGAAATGATCTATGAACTGATCAGATCTTGTGTAGATGTGTCTAAGATCAAGAGAATGAACCCTGTTTGAGATCAAAGACAAGTTTTGCAATCAGAGAATGAACTCTTTAGCAATCAGTGTTCAAAGATGAACATAGGATTCACAAGCTTTCTGGAAAAGTTTTTGATAAAAAGAGTGAATGAATTTTTCAGAGAGTTCTCAAAGAGTTTATGTAGCAGAAACAGAAGGTAAAAGGTCCTTAATACTTGTAGAAACTCGAAATTAAAATAGTAGAAATACTTAGACAAGTCCAAAGACTGAATAAGTGAAAAGTTGGCTCTTTTCCTTGGCTTGATTTTCAAGTTGGTTTGGGTCTGGTTCAGAGTAAACCAAAGCAGCAATTGATTTCTTCAGTCTTCTGGTTTGAGATCTAGTAACTGGGCCTTTAGACAAGCAGAATGGATCCTTATCTTGATTGGTTTGGGCCGAGTAAGATGCATCTGATCCATGTGAAAGATTGGGTCGAAATATATCATCATCAGCTCCCATCACGCCTTGAGTATCAATCTGGTTCAGCTCATCTAGCTCCTCTTCAGTGTCACTCTCATTCAGCTTCAGTTCAGCTACTGGTTTAGTCATGGTTGCATCACTACCAGTCTGGTCTTCTTCCTATCAATCTTCCCATTTGCAAGATACTTGATGGTGAATATCCATCTGCTAGAAACAGCCTTCTTCCCTTTTGGTAGTGCACTCTCATACCAAGTATCATTCTTGATCATTGCATCTGCTTCAGCACCTACTGATTCCCTCCATTCTTTGTCTTGCATAGCTTCTTCATAAGAGCTTGGTAACTTACTCTCATCCAGACTCGTCATGAAGGTACAATGGTCCTCAGGGTAATGTACTAGAGTACAAGCAGCTTGAACCGGATGCTCCACTGCTTGTGCATTGTAGTATACCCTTGTATTGACCCAGTTGGATGGAGGGTTTCTTATCCTTGTACTCCTTCTTAAAGGTTGAGGTTGAGGTTGTTCTTCCTCAATCTCTCCTTCTTCTTCCTGGTTTGCACCTTCCTCATCTTCATTTCCTTGATCCACACCTTGATCATGTTGTGAGCCTGATGATTCTTCCTCATATTGCTCATGAGCATCAGGTTCATTTCCCCCCTCATGGTTGATGTGATCATGGAAAGCACCAAAGAATGGAAGCATGAACCTGAACCTGAAGAGCTTGAGGATGCAACATTTAAGAGTGCATATGATGTGATCATGGACCGGATCACTAAGGAGAACAAGGAGAGTCTAGATGAGCCACATGAAGCCACATTGCACCAGCAGCCTGGTGATGATGCTCTAGCCATTCCTGAAGGTCCCATGACTCGTTCCAGAGTCAAGAAGCTTAAAGAGAATGTTGTTGGATTACTCACTTCACATCCACAACAAGAAAGTCTTGGACAAGGTCTGATCCGAGGTGTCTTGATCACCATTCAAGCCATCTCTACATCAAGCTGAGTTAGTGTCTAGGCAAGACATGGGGTGCGTGCTCTTTTCCTTGCTTTTGGTTTTGTCCCACGAGGTTTTCCGGAGGAAGGTTTTTAACGAGGCCACAACTTGTCTTCACATCACTTAGGCCCTATCTCGGTCCAAGGCTAAAAGAAGTTTACATTTTATGTCATTTTAAAGCTTATGTTAAAGTTAAACTATAGTTTCCTTTTTACTTATTTCCGAAACCCTAGAGAGTATGTTCTCTGGTTTCTCCTTATTTAAAGGGGTCTCTAAACCCTATTGTAATCATCCAGCTTTTTAATAAACAAGTTTCTTTCTCCTTGACGGCTCTCTCTCTAGAAAGTGTGTCGAGTCTGGTGTGTAGTATCCAGAGACCTAAGGGTGTTTAATTTGGTGTGTCATATCCAAGTTATTCATCTAGGAGTATCAAGAGATCATCCATCCCTCTTGTGTCACCATTCAATCCACACGCCTTGAAGGACTTGAGTCTCTGATTCGTTCTTGCAAGGATCTATCCATTCCCATCAACCAAAGAGCATCCTAGGGACGCATCAAGTGGTATCAGAGCAACTTTGGTTGGGAAGTACTCGTTACCCTCTCTTGTTTTTCTCTGTTGTTTCATCCGTGTTTCATCTTTATCTTTTGAATAAGCAGTAGAACTCATCTAACTAGGGCTGCTCGTGATTGCATAAGAGATTAGACAAGATTTTTAAAACTTTCCTTATTTGGTTTTTTCGGAAACCCTAGAGAGAGAGTAACCCTAGCCGCATGCTACCTTGTTGTCGATCACTTTGTGAATTAGTTTAGCTTGTTCATCACCTTGAACACGAGCATACTAAGGCTGTTAGGTTGCTAGAAAACCTTAGAAGAGTTTAGGAAAAAGTTTAAGAAGTTTTTCCTTTTTGCTTGACTTTTCCTTTTAGCTTAGCCGATTATCCTTTTTACTTTTGTCTTGCAAAACAAGCTTGTTGTCTTTTCCTTTTTGCTTGTTTTCTTTTTCCTTTTTGCTTGTCTTGTTACCTAGAAACCTTTTACTGGTTGTTTTGTTTTCCTTTGTGCATGATGAACCCCTGAAGAGGAGATCCTTTTGTCCCTGATACTTTTGAAGGAAGATCTGATGGTTTTGAGAGAGACCTGGGTTGGTTTTGATGATGATGAATGGATTGATTGGATGATCTTCAGAAATGATCTATGAACTGATCAGATCTTGTGTAGGTGTGTCCTTGATCAAGAGAATGAACTCTGTTTTCGATCAAAGACAGGTTTTGCTTGCAGAGAATGAACTCCTAGTAATCAGTGTTCATGGATGAACAAGGGATTCACAGATTTAGAGAGAATTTTGATAAAAAGGTGAATCATTTTTCAGAGAGTTCTCAAAGAGTTTAAGTAGCAGAAATAAAAGGTAATCGAAAAGTCCTAAAATTGTTGAAAATGAGTAAAACTAAAATTATCTTAAAAACTGAATAACTATTTATTTTGGCTGCTCCTTGGCTTGATTTTCGTGGCTATCTCATTAGAGAGAGAGAATGGATCCTCGACTTGGGTATCAGTCTTCTTTTCGATTGAGAAAGGCCTAACTCGTCCATGAGTCTGATCCACATCTTTTCCATCTTGTATGAATAGTTTTTCATAGCCAAAATAAGCTCATTATGCTCCATTCCAGCTTCTGGTTCATCTTCAAGCTTTCTATTCAGCCATCCCGGTTTATCCTTTGTAGAATAGTCTTGTGGCTCAACCATGGTTACATCATCCCCTCCTCCTTTGAAAGGATTTGTCCTCAAATCTGTATCTCCTACATCAAAAGGAAACAAGTAAGAGGCGAGACAAATGATCAAGAACATAAGCATGAAAGCAACATCAAAGTAAGTTTTTGGACATAAACTTCCTTGGAGTTTTGAAGCCATGTTCCTCAAGTACTTCCATCTCCAAATTTGAGGCTTATAAGATTTGCATTTTCTATTGTTTCTTGCAACCCTCTGAGACTGATCATGCTTTTCCTGGATACTCAAAACAGAGACTAAAAATCCAGTGTCATATAGGAAAAACAGGTTCTTAATCTGATCAATAGCCAAGCCTTTCTTTCTGAGAACATGTTGCACTTGTTTCAGACTTGTAAGATACACATCAAAGTAAGTATTGTAAACCAAAATTGTATCAAGGCACTCAATAACATAGCTCTTAAAGAACAATTTCAGTACATGCACAAGCTTGTCATATTCAGAACACACAAGATCAAACTCAAACTGAGAATCACTTATCACATGTTTCAAAGGTTTAGCAGGTTTGTCAAAGAATGTGTTATACACCAGTATATTATCAAGGCTCAAAACAACACCATTCTCAAAGAGTGATCTCAAAACATTCCAAAATTTATCATTTTCAGAACATACATGAGTAGGTTTCAAAACAGAATCAAACACAAACTCGTTTTCAGCTCTAAATGGTTTTAGTTCCTGCAAATTCCTAACCATAGATTCGTCCAAGGCACAAGTGGATGCAAACAAATCACCAGTGTCTAGTTTATGCTTAGAACTACTCAGAACAAAGCTATTTTCTTTGAAGACAAATGAATCAAACGATTTCCTAGAACAGAAAATGGGCTGTTGCAGAATAAGTTCTAATGACTTTTCAGGATGATCAAAGCTTTGTTTATGTTCCATAAACTTCTCAATGCTCAAAACAATACCAGGATTGATGTTATGATCACAGTGAAAACGTTTTTGATCAAAGAATTTATCTGGTTCAAGTTTCTTAAAAGAATAAATCATGTTATCAAAAACAGAGTTTGAAACAGAAAATTCTTTCACTTTGTCAAGACCATAACGTTTCTCATCATCAGAGAAATCCATAACAAACATGTCAGGCACAGAATTAACCATAACAAGTTCCTTACAGTGCTCTTGAGAGTCCACAGAGAATGATTTATCTTCAGCTTCTGCTTCAGTGTTGTTTGGCTGCTCCAACACTTCTTCCGATGGTGAACTCTTTTGTTCTTCTCCTGCTGAGTTTTCTTGTAAGACCTGAGACACTGAATCAATCTTACTCGGTTGCACCGGTTCAAAACAGGTTAGTTCATCACAAGTATTACTGATAACAAGTTCAGATTGAGGAGAGAAAAGAAAACAACCATGTTCTGTCTCAGATTCTTTCCTTACCATTTCTGTTCCCATCTCTTGGATGATCTGCTCCTGCTTGCTGCAACTCATTGGGTCAGAAACCTTTGAGGAAGATCTTATGCTCTTTCTTTTGTTCTTCTCTAAATCTTTGAATATCTGGTTACACATTTCAGTAATGTTTTGGGGACTACTCATCTGCTTAAGAACTCTAAGACGCAACTCATGATCATCACGACTATGGACAGGTTTTTCTTCTTCTTTGGATAGTTTAGATTGTCCCCTGCTCCTCCTAATAGGCGTGTTGATGTGATCATGGACCGGATCACTAAGGAGGTGGTGCGATCCTGACCAGCCTCAACCTGAGGGATTTGAAGATCAACTATGAAACAACTAGGAGATTGATCAAGACACAATCTAATGGGCTGTATAGAAGCTTTAATTATCTGATCAGAGAAATAATGGACAGAGAGGAGACAAAGGTTACTCATGGTGAAGCCTTTGCTATACTTGGTCAGACACTGAATCAGCATGGATTACATGAGATCAATCAGGAAAGACGTTCAGCTAGCAAGAAACACATAGAGAATGGACAAAGATGGCGTTTACATCAGAGTTCAATGGAGCAGATTGTTATATGGATCAAGAAGGATCTCTTTGTTTGTAAACTGGACCAGGAGTACAACAAGGACGAGCTGGGCTTTAACATGGACGTGCCTAAGGTGATGTTGGCTGAAAGAGGGCCTTTCAAGCCCAATAAATGGAAAGATCGACCAGCTTGGCTTAAGTTGGCCGGTTTGCTTAGCTTAGGTGTATTTCTGATTTCTTGTAATTCTAAACCAACTAGGACTAGGATTAGGGTTAAGGTTTCATAAACCAATTAGAAATAGGTTTTGGTTTTCCTTTTAGAGTTAGGATAAGGTTTTCTAGTTAGGGTTTTCTATCTTGTCTTTATAAAGCCAAAAGTGTGAGAATAGACAAAACAGAGTGTGAGGATGAAGTAGAAACAGAGTATGGGCGATTTAGGGTGAAAGAGAATGGGGAGAGTATGAGAGAATCAAAGAAACAGTTTCTGGAGAATTAAGAGATTAAGAGATATTTGAGTATAAAATGCAGTGAGTTCTTGTGTAACCAGAGAGTGAAGCTAGAGAACTCCTCTGCTTGAGTTACAATTCGTGTACAAGGGGCTATTAAATAGCCAAAGACATACAGAAACCCTAGACAATAGAATAACAATATCTGAGGGTTCCCTTAAACTATTATTATCCTAGGAAGCATTAAACAACTATTATTCTGAATCAGAGCAGGCTGGAGAGAGAGACAGGCACGTCCAGCATGAGTGAGAGTGACATATCATAACAGCTCTTTCTCATCTTGACTCCATTTGAATTTAAATGGTCCTTAGGCGCCAAACACTTTCTGATCATGATTCTTTGGTCGACAAGAACTCCCTATCTTTGCACCAACCTGATCATGACCCTAACTTTGAACATTCTTGATCTTGATCCTGATCTTGCACATTCTTCTCTGTAAGGCTGACTTGGGCTTTGTATACTTCAAGATCTTCCTTGTGCTTCAACTTTGTGCATTATTTCTTTTGCACCATTTTTGCACAAGGGCGCCTTGATCACTCTCAGCCACTGCTTCTTGCTTCTTAATTCTAACACTCCCCCTCAAGCTTGACCATAGAAGATCCTTGGACAAGCTTGGAACCTTGAAGAAGCTCCCTCATTAAAAACCTTGGCCAGAAAACCCTCATTAGGGATAAAACCAACCAAGGAAAAGAGTAGAGTTCTCCAAAGCCTAGGGATTGGCCAGTGAGCCTAAGGACTTCAGGTTTATCATGGTAGAGTCCTTAGGCTCTGGATCATGGCCTAAACGTGTGATGCAAGCATGAACTCCATCACTTGCACACACCATCATCTTGGAACTCTTCTTTAGGCTGATTGTGTCTACCCCTCAATGTGACACCTCGCCATCTTCAGAGACCTTTAGAGACCACCAGCTTCTACTTCAGAGAGCTCCAACTAAGGTACCTGATACATTATCCCAAAGGTCCATCAGTTCTTAAGGAAACACACTCATCACATCCAGCTCAATAACATAAGTATAATATCAGTAATGAATTTATTGAGATGAGTTTAAGATGCTTCCCTTTCATCAGTATGGTGGGGAGTGAACTCCACTTGAATCCCCACTTGATAAGACATCTCTTAGATCATAAGAAGCTCATTCACACTCCCCCTGAAGCTTGGAACCGAGAATAGGTGAAGGTACATGCTTGCAAGGTTGCAATGAGTTCAAGATGACTTATTTTGATCCGGCTGGTGAGGAATGATGCAAGAGTGAACTCCACTTCTTGCCAAGAGACAATGGACAACTTGGATCCTCAGGATTGCACACCAATACCCCTCCTCAAGCTTGATCCGGAGAGAATAAGTGAAGGACCAAGCTTGGAAGTGGGCAGTACTGAGCTTGAACCAGGAGCACAACAGTTCCAACACCTGCGCTTAAGCCAACTGATCCACCTTTGATCTCTGCTCCATTGCCTTTGGACCACCGGTCTCCTCATGACTTAGGTGATGGTCTTCCTTGTGTGTCTCTTGAACCAGGAGCTCAACACCCAAACAGGCTGCGCTTATTCAACCGGTTCTACACACAAGCTATCTCTCCATGGTCAGGAATATACATCATGTGTAGGTGATGTGATCCTGGAAAGCACCAAAGAATGGAAGCATGAACCTGAACCTGAAGAGCTTGAGGATGCAACATTTAAGAGTGCATTTGATGTGATCAAGGACCGGATCACTAAGGAGAACAAGGAGAGTCTAGATGAACCACAAGAAGCCACATTGCACCAACAACTTGGTGATGATGCTCTAGCCATTCCTGAAGGTCCCATGACTCGTTCCAGAGTCAAGAAGCTTAAAGAGAATGTTGTTGGATTACTCACTTCACATCCACAACAACAAAGTCTTGGACAAGGTCTGATCCGAGATGTCTTGATCACCATTCAAGCCATCTCTACATCAAGCTGAGTTAGTGTCTAGGCAAGACATGGGGTGTGTGCTCTTTTCCTTGCTTTTGGTTTTGTCCCACGAGGTTTTCCAGGAGGAAGGTTTTTAACGAGGCCACAACTTGTCTACACATCACCTAAGTGCTATTCTCGGTCCAAGACTATAGAAGTTTACATTTTATTTCATTCCATTTAAAAGCTTATGTTAAACTCTCTTTCCTTTTTTGATTCATGTCGAAACCCTAGAGGATTTGTCTCTGGTTTCTTATTTAAAGGGTTCTCTACACCCTTTTGTAATCATCCAGTCTTTTATTAAACAAGTTACATTCATCTTATACGGCTCTCTCTCTCTAAAAGAAGTGTGCCGAGTCTGGTGTGTCATATCCAGAGCCTAAGGGTGTTTAGTTTGGTGTGTAATATCCAAACCATTCATCTAGGAGTATCAAGAGTTCATTCATCCCTCTTGTGTCACCATCCGATCCACACGCCTTGAAGGACTTGAGTCTTTTGATTCGTTCTTGCAAGGATTATCCATTCCCATCAACCAAAGAGCATCCTAGGGACGCATCAGGTGGTATCAGAGCAACTTTGGTTGGGAAGTACTCGTTCTCTCTTGGTTTTTGTTTCTTGTTGATTTCTTGTTTACCTTTGTTAATCGCATCCGTGTAGCATCTTTTGTTTCTTCTTTGTTTTCTTGTTTCTTTTGTTTGTTCAATCCGTGTTTCATCTTTATCTTTTGAATAAGCAGTAGAACTCATCTAAACTAGGGCTGCTCGTGATTGCATAAGAGTTTAGACAAGAATTATAGGACTTTCCTTTTTTGGTTTCATGCGAAAACCCTAGAGTGAGAAGAACCCTAGCCGCATGCATCATCTTGTCGATCACTTTGTGCATTAGTTTAGCTTGTCTATCACCTTGAACACGAGCATATTGAGGCTATTAGGGTGCTAGAAACCCTTAGGAGTGATTAGGAAAAAGCTTAGAAGTGTTTCCTTTTTGCTTGAATCTTTTTCCTTTTTGCTTGCCGATTTCCTTTTCACTTTTGTCTTGCATTGTAAGCTTGTTTGCTTTTCCTTTTTGCTTGTTTTCTTTTTCCTTTTTGCTTGTCTTGTTCCCTAGGAACCTTTTACTGGTTATTTTGGTTACCTTTGCGTGCAGGAAGCATGGAAACCGAGTCCGAAGAAGAAGCTTCACTCGCCAGGAAGGACAAGTATCTCATGGAGGATATGTCGGTTCAACTTAACCAAAACATGGTAGCAACCATGACCAAGATGATGAGGACCAGCCTCAGTGACATCAGAAGAGAGTTGAGAGAAGACATCAGGAGAGCTACTAGTCACTTACCAAACCAAGAGACTAGGAGAGAAGAGAGACCACAAGCCGCACATCAAGCAAATCGCCAAACAACTCGCCAAGAGCATGATGGTTATGAGGAGACTGATGACGAGTATGTTCACCTCAGCTCATCCTCAAGAAGACCTAGGCGTGCCCAAGAGAGAAGAGTGAACCAAGGAGATGATCTTGCCGGTTTGAAGATCAAAATACCCCCATTCCATGGCAAAGCTGAGTGGGAGAAGAAGATTGAAAGCCTTGATGGAAAGGAACCAGTCTCTAAGCCATCTAAAGAAGATAAACAATCCTGTTTATTCAGTGAAGAGGTTAAGGAGGCATTGTTACAAGTAATGATGGGTGTGGAGAAGCAAATCAAACGGACCAACACAACACGTCCATCCAGTGAAACACAACATCAAGAACCAGCACCAGTTGCGCCTATCCAAGAAGATCAAGACAAAGTAACCTCACTTGTCTTTCATAAAGAAGAGAAGCCTGTTCAGAACGTCATGGTCCCTTTAAAACAACACATGGTAGCAGAGAAGATACCCAAGGAACCTCAGGGAACTCGTAGAATGAATCAACTACATGTCTTTGATCCATGTGATTTCCAAAGGACCTTCT
>CAJHQQ010006185.1:0-11075 GCA_905132885.1 Moricandia moricandioides | reverse complement strand
TAAAAATTTTCTTCATGAAGTGTTTCAGCTCAAACCAGGATGCAACTTGTGCTTCTCCTGTTCTTCTTCTGGTAGTAACAAGCTGATCCCACCATTGAATGGCATCACCACATAACTCTGTTGTAGCCAATCTAACATTCTTTCTTTATGAGTAGTTTTGGCGATCAAAAACAAGTTCCATTTGTTGTTCCCACTCCAAGTATCCATCAGGGTCGTTTCTGCCACAAAAAGATGGTATCCTGCTCTTCCTTTTGATCTTAGCATCCTTTTGAACCTGAGAAACTTTACCAAAGAAATCATCAGCATGATTCTGTGGAAATAAATCAGTCTTTTTCTTTCTTTTCATTATCTCAAACATCATTGCTTCCATCTGCAATTTATTTAATGTCACAGTTGGTTCCTTCTTTCTTTTACTGACATCTCCAGACATGGTTTCCTGCTAAGAAACTCAACAAGAAAATTAGCACAATAACAGATAGCCAAAGCCTCACTTCTCTCTTGTGTTTCTCTCAAGTTTTTCTGTAATTTTTGTTTTCTGTGAATCCAGTAGCTCAGCAACAAACAAAGATCAAGCCTTTAGAGAACAAACCCCAATCCCAAAACAGAAGAAATAGATAGACAGATTGCAAGATTTTTGTTTGCAAGAGGCTTTACCACCAGGGCTGGATTTCTCCTCAGCCAGGCTGGATTTCTCCTCAGCCAGGCTGGATTTCTCCTCAGCCAAGTTGGATTTCTCTTCAACTTTTCTTTTGATTTTTTTTTTAAATCTGGTTGGCCCTCTGGCAGATTTAACAGATAGAAAGATAAGAGATTTCTGGAAAAATTGCAGAGAATAGAAAACAGATTCCCAAAACAAAGAGAAGTGGAAAAGTTTTAGAATCAAACCCCAGATCAAGAGCCTTCAAATCTGCTCTGATACCAAATGATGAACCTCTGGTGAGGAGATCCTTCTGTCCCTGATTCTTTTGAAGGAAGATCTGATGGTTTTGAGAGAGATCTGAGTTGATTTTGATGATGATGGATGGATTGATTGGATGATCTTCAGAAATGATCTATGAACTGATCAGATCTTGTGTAGATGTGTCTAAGATCAAGAGAATGAACTCTGTTTGTGATCAAAGACAAGTTTTGCTTGCAGAGAATGAACTCCTAGCAATCAGTGTTCATGGATGAACAAGGGATTCACAGATTTAGAGAGAATTTTGATAAAAAGGTGAATGCCTATTATTCTGGTCTTGCCTACACTTATATAGGTTACAAATGATGTGGAAACCAAAAGATAAGTGCAGAAAATAAGAAACTTAGAAACTAGGAATGTAGACTTGATTTTGGACCAGAATAAGGTTTTTGTTGAATGACTGTTGGCATGACACGACCAAGACTTTCTTGGTGACTTCCTCGTGGTATTATTGGTGAGAATGGACTTGAAAAGGA
Organism: Moricandia moricandioides; assembly: GCA_905132885.1. NCBI lineage: Eukaryota > Viridiplantae > Streptophyta > Magnoliopsida > Brassicales > Brassicaceae > Moricandia > Moricandia moricandioides. The sequence goes on along the minus strand of CAJHQQ010006185.1, from coordinate 9,641 downwards.
CTGAAGGAAAGGTTGGTCGAATTTGGCATGAAACAGACCCATAGTGAGTTTGTTATGACTTTTTCCATGGGTTGAAATCACTTCTCCTTGGGTCTCTGGAACCAAAACATGGCCATAAGCTTTCTTGGACATCTTGGAATGTAATACTGGTTTAGGCTTCATAGAAGAATGCATTGGTTCACCAAGGAGGAACAAGAACTTCATTAGATCATCAGGTGGCCTCCATGAACCGATATTATCGAGAAAGTCAATTCTTTGATCATCTCTTGTAACCCCACAAACTGGACTGGTTTTGGATTGACTACAATACTCCTCTTGGTAAGTTGATGGAGTGAGGTAGTATCCAAACTCCCCTTTGAGATCTGGTTGGTATTTCTCCATCACAAGCTTCTTCAAGGTCCAACTCGGGTAATTTTGATTGATTGCACAGCTGGGCAGGGTTACATCACTTCTTTATACTAATAAAACCAGAATGAATCACGATGAAAGAAGCTTGATATGGACTCATTAATCAGTTTAGAATCACCCTGAAGTTGAATCAGGATCATAGGAGTTATGATGAAGAAGTTATCCCACTTTTAACCGAAGTGACTCCAATTTACCTTGTTTGGAGATTTGACAATTTCTTCTTGATTCTAATCAAACCAGAATGAATCAAAATGTAAGAAGCTTGATTTGGACTCATAAATCAGTGCAGAATCATCCTGAAGTTGAATCTATATCATTGGACTTATGATGAAGAAGTTTTTCCACTTTTAACCGAAGTGATTCAAGTTTACCATGTTTGGAGATTTTGCAATTTCTTCTTGATTCTAATCAAACCAGATTGAATAACGATGTAAGAAGATTGATTTGGAATCATAAATCAGTGGATAATCGCCCTGAAGTTGAATCAATATCATAGGAGTTATGATGAAGAAGTTATCCTACTTTTAACCGAAGTGATTCCAGTTTACCTTGTTTTGAGATTTGGTAATTTCTTCTTGATTCTAATCAAAGCAGAATGATTCATGATTTAAGAAGCTTGGTTTGCACTCAGAAATCAGTGTATAATCACCCTGAAGTTGAATCAATATCATTGGACTTATGATGAAGAAGTTATCCTACTTTTAACCGAAGTGATTCCAGTTTATCCTGTTTGTAAATTTTACAATTTCTTCTTGATTCTAATCAAACCAGAATTAATCACGATGTAAGAAGATTTATTTGGACACATAAATCATTGGATAATCACCCCAAATTTGAATCAATATCATAAGAGTTATGATGAAGAAGTTATCCCACTTTTAACCGACGTGATTCCAGTTTGCCCTGTTTGGAGAGTTGGCAATTTCTTCTTGATACTAATAAAACCAGAATGAATCACGATGTAAGAAGATTGATTTGGACTCATTAATCAGTGTATAATCACCCTGAAGTTGAATCAAGATCATAGGAGTTATGATGAAGAAGTTATCCCACTTTTAACCAAAGTGAATCCAATTTACCGTTTTTGGAGATTTGGAAAATTTCTTCTATATACTAATAAAACCAGAATGAATCACGATATAAGAAGCTTGATTTGGACTCATAAATCAGTGTAGAATCACCCTGAAGTTGAATCAAGATCATAGGAGTTATGATGAAGAAGTTATCCCAGTTTTAACCGAAGTGATTCCCGTTTGCCCTGTTTGGAGAGTTGGCAATTTCTTCTTGATACTAATAAAACCAGAATGAATCACGATGTAAGAATCTTGATTTGGACTCATTAATCAGTTTAGAATCACCCTGAAGTAGAATCAAGATCATAGGAGTTATGATGAAGAAGTTATCCCACTTTTAACCGAAGTGACTTCAATTTACCTTGTTTGGAGATTTGACAATTTCTTCTTGATCTTAATCAAACCAGAATGAATCAAGATGTAAGAAGCTTGATTTGGACTCATAAATCAGTGCAGAATCATCCTGAAGTTGAATCAGTATCATTGGACTTATGATGAAGAAGTTTTTACACTTTTAACCGAAGTGATTCCAGTTTACCATGTTTGGAGATTTGGCAATTTCTTCTTGATCTTAATCAAACCAGACTTAATAACGATGTAAGAAGCTTGATTTGTACTCATAAATCAGTGTAGAATCACCCTGAAGTTGAATCAATATCATAGGAGTTATGATGAAGAAGTTATCCCACTTTTAACCGAAGTGATTCCAGTTTGCCCTGTTTGGAGATTTGGCAATTTCTTCTTGATACTAATAAAACCAGAACGAATCACGATGTAAGAAGCTTGATTTGGACTCATAAATCAGTATAGAATCATCCTGAAGTTGTATCAATATCATTGGAGTTATGATGAAGAAGTTATCCCACTTTAACCGAAGTGATTCCAGTTTGCCCTGTTTGGAGATTTAGCAATTTCTTCTTGATACTAGTAAAACCAGAATGAATCACGATGTAAGAAGCTTGATTTGGAATCATAAATAAGTGTAGAATCATCCTGAAGTTGTATCAATATCATTGGAGTTATGATGAAGAAGTTATCCCACTTTTAACCGAAGTGATTCCAGTTTGCCCTGTTTGGAGATTTGGTAATTTCGTCTTGATACTAATAAAACCAGAATGAATCACGATGTAAGAAGCCTGATTTGGACTCATTAATCAGTTTAGAATCACCCTGAAGTTGAATCAAGATCATAGGAGTTATGATGAAGAAGTTATCCCAGTTTTAACCGAAGTGATTCCAGTTTGCCCTGTTTGGAGAGTTGGCAATTTCTTCTTGATACTAATAAAACCAGAATGAATCACGATGTAAGAAGATTGATTTGGACTCGTTAATCAGTGTATAATCACCCTGAAGTTGAATCAAGATCATAGGAATTATGATGAAGAAGTTATCCCACTTTTAACCAAAGTGAATCCAATTTACCTTTTTGGAGATTTGGAAAATTTCTTCTAGATACTAATAAAACCAGAATGAATCACGATATAAGAAGCTTGATTTGGACTCAGAAATCAGTGTAGAATCACCCTGAAGTTGAATCAAGATCATAGGAGTTATGATGAAGAATTTATCCCAGTTTTAACCGAAGTGATTTCCGTTTGCCCTGTTTGGAGAGTTGGCAATTTCTTCTTGATACTAATAAAACCAGAATGAATCATGATGTAAGAAGCTTGATTTGGACTCATAAATAAGTTTAGAATCACCCTAAAGTTGAATAAAGATCATAGGAGTTATGATGAAGAAGTTATCCCACTTTTAACCGAAGTGACTCCAATTTACCTTGTTTGGAGATTTGACAATTTCTTCTTGATCTTAATCAAACCAGAATGAATCAAGATGTAAGAAGCTTGATTTGGACTCATAAAACAGTGCAGAATCATACTGAAGTTGAATCAATATCATTGGACTTATGATGAAGAAGTTTTTACACTTTTAACCGAAGTGATTCCAGTTTACCATGTTTGGAGATTTGGTAATTTCTTCTTGATCTTAATCAAACCATACTTAATCACGATGTAAGTTGAATCAATATCATAGGAGTTATGATGAAGAAGTTATCCCACTTTTAACCGAAGTGATTCCAGTTTGCCCTGTTTGGATATTTGGCAATTTCTTCTTGATACTAATAAAACCAGAACGAATCACGATGTACGAAGATTGATTTGGACTCATAAATCAGTGTAGAATCATCCTGAAGTTGTATCAATATCATTGGAGTTATGATGAAGAAGTTATCCCACTTTTAACCGAAGTGATTCCAGTTTGCCCTGTTTGGAGATTTGGCAATTTCTTCTTGATACTAATAAAACCAGAATGAATCACGATGTAAGAAGCTTGATTTGGACTCATAAATAAGTGTAGAATCATCCTGAAGTTGTATCAATATCATTGGAGTTATGATGAAGAAGTTATCCCAGTTTTAACCGAAGTGATTCCAGTTTGCCCTGTTTGGAGAGTTGGCAATTTCTTCTTGATACTAATAAAACCAGAATGAATCATGATGTAAGAAGATTGATTTGGACTCATTAATCAGTGTAAATCACCCTGAAGTTGAATCAAGATCATAGGAGTTATGATGAAGAAGTTATCCCACTTTTAACCAAAGTGAATCTAGTTTACCCTTTTTGGAGATTTGGAAAATTTCTTCTAGATACTAATAAAACCAGAATGAATCACGATGTAAGAAGCTTGATTTGGACTCATAAATCAGTGTAGAATCACCCTGAAGTTGAATTAAGATCATAGGAGTTATGATGAAGAAGTTATCCCAGTTTTAACCGAAGTGATTCCCGTTTGCCCTGTTTGGAGAGTTGGCAATTTCTTCTTGATACTAATAAAACCAGAATGAATCACGATGTAAGAAGCTTGATTTGGACTCATTAATCAGTTTAGAATCACCCTGAAGTAGAATCAAGATCATAGGAGTTATGATGAAGAAGTTATCCCACTTTTAACCGAAGTGACTCCAATTTACCTTGTTTGGAGATTTGACAATTTCTTCTTGATCTTAATCAAACCAGAATGAATCAAGATGTAAGAAGCCTGATTTGGACTCATAAATGAGTGCAGAATCATCCTGAAGTTGAATCAATATCATTTGACTTATGATGAAGAAGTTTTTATACTTTTAACCGAAGTGATTCCAGTTTACCATGTTTGGAGATTTGGCAATTTCTTCTTGATCTTAATCAAACCAGACTTAATCACGATGTAAGAAGCTTGATTTGTACTCATAAATCAGTGTAGAATCACCCTGAAGTTGAATCAATATTATAGGAGTTATGATGAAGAAGTTATCCCACTTTTAACCGAAGTGATTCCAGTTTGCCTTGTTTGGAGATTTGGCAATTTCTTCTTGATACTAATAAAACCAGAATGAATCACGATGTAAGAAGCTTGATCTAGACTCATAAATCAGTGTAGAATCATCCTGAAGTTGTATCAATATCATTGGAGTTATGATGAAGAAGTTATCCCATTTTTAACCGAAGTGATTCCAGTTTGCCCTGTTTGGAGATTTGGTAATTTCGTCTTGATACTAATAAAACCAGAATGAATCACGATGTAAGAAGCCTGATTTGGAGTCATTAATCACTTTTGAATCACCCTGAAGTTGAATCAAGATCATAGGAGTTATGATGAAGAAGTTATCCCAGTTTTAACCGAAGTGATTCCAGTTTGCCCTGTTTGGAGAGTTGGAAATTTCTTCTTGATACTAATAAAACCAGAATGAATCACGATGTAAGAAGATTGATTTGGACTCATTAATCAGTGTATAATCACCCTGAAGTTGAATCAAGATCATAGGAATTATGATGAAGAAGTTATCCCACTTTTAACCAAAGTGATTCCAATTTACCTTTTTGGAGATTTGGAAAATTTCTTCTAGATACTAATAAAACCAGAATGAATCACGATATAAGAAGCTTGATTTGGACTCATAAATCAGTGTAGAATCACCCTGAAGTTGAATCAAGATCATAGGAGTTATGATGAAGAAGTTATCCCAGTTTTAACCGAAGTGCTGTTTGGAGAGTTGGCAATTTCTTCTTGATACTAATAAAACCAGAATGAATCACGATGTAAGAAGCTTGATTTGGACTCATTAATCAGTTTAGAATCACCCTGAAGTAGAATCAAGATCATAGGAGTTATGATGAAGAAGTTATCCCACTTTTAACCGAAGTGACTCCAATTTACCTTGTTTGGAGATTTGACAATTTCTTCTTGATCTTAATCAAACCAGAATGAATCAAGATGTAAGAAGCTTGATTTGGACTCATAAAACAGTGCAGAATCATACTGAAGTTGAATCAATATCATTGGACTTATGATGAAGAAGTTTTTACACTTTTAACCGAAGTGATTCCAGTTTACCATGTTTGGAGATTTGGTAATTTCTTCTTGATCTTAATCAAACCATACTTAATCACGATGTAAGTTGAATCAATATCATAGGAGTTATGATGAAGAAGTTATCCCACTTTTAACCGAAGTGATTCCAGTTTGCCCTGTTTGGATATTTGGCAATTTCTTCTTGATACTAATAAAACCAGAACGAATCACGATGTAAGAAGATTGATTTTGACTCAGAAATCAGTGTAGAATCATCCTGAAGTTGTATCAATATCATTGGAGTTATGATGAAGAAGTTATCCCACTTTTAACCGAAGTGATTCCAGTTTGCCCTGTTTGGAGATTTGGCAATTTCTTCTTGATACTAATAAAACCAGAATGAATCACGATGTAAGAAGCTTGATTTGGACTCATAAATAAGTGTAGAATCATCCTGAAGTTGTATCAATATCATTGGAGTTATGATGAAGAAGTTATCCCAGTTTTAACCGAAGTGATTCCAGTTTGCCCTGTTTGGAGAGTTGGCAATTTCTTCTTGATACTAATAAAACCAGAATAAATCATGATGTAAGAAGATTGATTTGGACTCATTAATCAGTGTAAATCACCTTGAAGTTGAATCAAGATCATAGGAGTTATGATGAAGAAGTTATCCCACTTTTAACCAAAGTGAATCTAGTTTACCCTTTTTGGAGATTTGGAAAATTTCTTCTAGATACTAATAAAACCAGAATGAATCACGATGTAAGAAGCTTGATTTGGACTCATAAATCAGTTGTAGAATCACCCTGAAGTTGAATTAAGATCATAGGAGTTATGATGAAGAAGTTATCCCACTTTTAACCGAAGTGATTCCAGTTTGCCCTGTTTGGAGAGTTGGCAATTTCTTCTTGATACTAATAAAACCAGAATGAATCACGATGTAAGAAGCTTGATTTGGACTCATTAATCAGTTTAGAATCACCCTGAAGTTGAATCAAGATCATAGGAGTTATGATGAAGAAGTTATCCCACTTTTAACCGAAGTGACTCCAATTTACCTTGTTTGGAGATTTGACAATTTCTTCTTGATCTTAATCAAACCAGAATGAATCAAGATGTAAGAAGCTTGATTTGGACTCATAAATGAGTGCAGAATCATCCTGAAGTTGAATCAATATCATTTGACTTATGATGAAGAAGTTTTTATACTTTTAACCGAAGTGATTCCAGTTTACCATGTTTGGAGATTTGGCAATTTCTTCTTGATCTTAATCAAACCAGACTTACTCACGATGTAAGAAGCTTGATTTGTACTCATAAATCAGTGTAGAATCACCCTGAAGTTGAATCAATATTATAGGAGTTATGATGAAGAAGTTATCCACTTTTAACCGAAGTGATTCCAGTTTGCCTTGTTTGGAGATTTGGCAATTTCTTCTTGATACTAATAAAACCAGAATGAATCACGATGTAAGAAGCTTGATTTGGACTCATAAATCAGTGTAGAATCATCCTGAAGTTGTATCAATATCATTGGAGTTATGATGAAGAAGTTATCCCAGTTTTAACCGAAGTGATTCCCGTTTGCCCTGTTTGGAGAGTTGGCAATTTCTTCTTGATACTAATAAAACCAGAATGAATCACGATGTAAGAAGCTTGATTTGGACTCATTAATCAGTTTAGAATCACCCTGAAGTAGAATCAAGATCATAGGAGTTATGATGAAGAAGTTATCCCAGTTTTAACCGAAGTGACTCCAATTTACCTTGTTTGGAGATTTGACAATTTCTTCTTGATCTTAATCAAACCAGAATGAATCAAGATGTAAGAAGCTTGACTTGGACTCATAAATGAGTGCAGAATCATCCTGAAGTTGAATCAATATCATTGGACTTATGATGAAGAAGTTTTTACACTTTTAACCGGAGTGATTCCAGTTTACCATGTTTGGAGATTTGGCAATTTCTTCTTGATCTTAATCAAACCAGACTTAATCACGATGTAAGAAGCTTGATTTGTACTCATAAATCAGCGTAGAATCACCCTGAAGTTGAATCAATATTATAGGAGTTATGATGAAGAAGTTATCCCACTTTTAACCGAAGTGATTCCAGTTTGCCCTGTTTGGAGATTTGTCAATTTCTTCTTGATACTAATAAAACCAGAACGAATCACGATGTAAGAAGCTTGATCTGGACTCATAAATCAGTGTAGAATCATCCTGAAGTTGTATCAATATCATTGGAGTTATGATGAAGAAGTTATCCCACTTTTAACCGAAGTGATTCCAGTTTGCCCTGTTTGGAGATTTGGCAATTTCTTCTTGATACTAATAAAACCAGAATGAATCACGATGTAAGAAGCTTGATTTGGACTCATAAATAAGTGTAGAATCATCCTGAAGTTGTATCAATATCATTGGAGTTATGATGAAGAAGTTATCCCACTTTTAACCGAAGTGATTCCAGTTTGCCATGTTTGGAGATTTGGCAATTTCTTCTTGAAACTAATAAAACCAGAATGAATCACGATTTAAGAAGCTTGATTTTGACTCATAAATCAGTGTAGAATCACCCTGAAGTTGAATCAAAATCATAGGAGTTATGATGAAGAAGTTATCCCAGTTTTAACCGAAGTGATTCCAGTTTGCCCTGTTTGGAGATTTGGTAATTTCTTCTTGATTCTAATCAAACCAGAATGAATGAAGATGTAAGAAGCTTGATTTGGACTCATAAATTAGTGTAGAATCATCCTGAAGTTGAATCAATATCATAGGAGTTATGATGAAGAAGTTATCCCACTTTTAATCGAAGTGACTCCAATTTACCTTGTTTGGAAAATTGGCAATTTCTTCTTGATTCTAATCAAAACCAGAATGAATAAATATGTAAGAAGCTTGATTTGGACTCATAAATCAGTTCAGACTCATCATGAAGTTTAATCAATATTATCGGACTTATGATGAAGAAGTTATCCCACTTTTAACCGAAGTGATTCCAGTTTGCCTTGTTTGGAGATTTGAGAATTTATTCTTGATACTAATAAAACCAGAATGAATTACGATGTAAGAAGCTTAATTTGGACTCATTAATCAGTTTAGAATCACCCTGAAGTTGAATCAAGATCATAGGAGTTATGATGAAGAAGTTATCCCACTTTTAGCCGAAGTGACTCCAATTTACCTTGTTTGGAGATTTTGCGATTTCTTCTTGATTCTAATCAAACCAGAATAAATAATGATGTAAGAAGCTTTATTTGAACTCATAAATCAGTGCAGAATCATCCTGAAGTTGAATCAATATCATTGGACTTATGATGAAGAAGTTATTCCACTTTTAACCGAAGTGATTACAGTTTACCATGTTTGGAGATTTGGCAATTTCTTCTTGATTATAATCAAACCAGAATGAAACACGATGTAAGAAGCTTGATTTGTACTCATAAATCAGTGTAGAATCACCCTGAAGTTGAATCAATATCATAGGAGTTATGATGAAGAAGTTATCCCACTGTTAACCGAACTGACTCCAATTTACCTTGTTTGGAGAGTTGACAATTTCTTCTTGATACTAATAAAACCAGAATGAATCACGATGTAAGAAGCTTGATTTGGACTGATTAATCAGTATAGAATCACCTTGAAGTTGAAGCAAGATCATAGGAGTTATGATGAAGAAGTTTTCCCACTTTTAACCGAAGTGATTCCAGTTTACCCTGTTTGGAGATTTGGCAATTTCTTCTTGATACAAATAAAACCAGAATGAATCACGATGGTAGAAGCTTGATTTGGACTCATAAATCAGTTTAGAATCACCCTGAATTTGG
>CAJHQQ010006184.1:0-11083 GCA_905132885.1 Moricandia moricandioides | reverse complement strand
GTTTAAAGATGAGGAGTGAAGGTGTGGTCACTTCTTAGTTTTTCTCCGACTTTTTTTTTCTCTCCAACTTTTTTTAATCACTGCAAATTTCAAATTTCCTTTTTTTTTAAACGTTAAATAATAGTTTGCTAAGTAAAACCAAGATTGGTTAATAGCTTTCAATGCAGTACTACAAGGTAGTCCGGGGTAGTCCAGGGCATATTATCTGAAACCTAAAAACCGAACCGAAACAGAACTAAAAAAACCGAGACCGAAACCCCACCAAAAATTACAAAAATCCCAACGGTTCCTATATTTCTAAACCTAGAAAACTGAAACCGAACCGGGAACGAACCGAGAACCGAACGGGTACCCGGATATTTTGAATATATAAAAAATATTAATTAATTTTTAATTTTAATATATATAAAATATAATTTATAAATAAAAATATCAAAAAAAACTTGAACTACCCGAATTACCCGAATATTATCGATTTTTTCGAGGTTTAGATCGGGTTTTTGGGATTTTTTTGGTTTATTGGGCTTTAAACTCGAACCAAACCCAAATTATTTATAATCCGGTTCCATTTCGGGTTTTATAAAAAAAATAGAAACCCGACCCGAACCCGAAATTACCCAAACCAAACCGATCTGAAATGTGTCCGGTTCCTAAACGGTTCCTAAACATCCCAACCCGAATAACCCGAATAACCCAAAAAACAGAATAAACCGAACCGAACCGATCCGAATACCCGAATGCCCAGCCCTACTACAAGGTTATTTTAAAAATTTTTTGGAAACAATTACTTTGAAAGGCATTTTCTTAGTTTTTAATTCCCACTTATTGCTAGAAGCACACTTTTAATGTATGTAATGTCTTTTTTGTCTTTAAAACTAAATAAAAACATTTGTCTGTTTTTCTTTGTCGTTTTGTTTTTATTATATTTCTCTTTCGTCTTTACTCTCTATGAGATAAATATCATAAAAACTCCAAAATTTTAAAAGCCGAGTCAACGATCAATGAATCTCTCACAACAATTATAGCCACTAATGATTTTATGGTGAAGAAAATCTATGGTTCCATTCTTACAAGATCTAATCGGCGATCAAATGCTTGTGCCAACCAGAAGTGAGAGGTGGAGGAGAGAGATTGGAGGAGGGGGGAGGGGGTCAGGTTCGTTATTGATAGTAAGTTTGGTGGAAGATCAAAGTGGTTGGATTTGTCACTTTCAAGGATGAGACATCCATGAAAGATGCTATTCAAAGGATGAACGGACCAGAGCTTGATGGTCAAACATCATTATGAACGAGGTTCAATCTACTGAAAGTGGTGGGGGTGGAGGCCGTGGTGGAGGTGTCACTGGATACCGTAGTGGAGCTGGTGGTTGATACAGATGTGGAAGATGTGATGGTAGATATAGTGGTGGTGGAGGTAGGCTACTAGAGAGGAATAGGGGAAACGTGATCTATTTCTGTAATTGTCATAAACATCAATAAAGGAGAAACGTGAAATTTATTCATATAATAATCATATAGTAAAACACACAATAATTATACATTAAGGTGACATTAAAAAATCATTATTTTATTAAAATAAGAAATATAATAATTACACATGACAATACTAGAGACTATTCAATATTCTTATTACAAGCATTTCAGTTTTCTTCAGGAGTAATCTAGTCCAACTCACTGCGAAATCAAAGGCTTCGACGTACAATGTCCTTTCAAATTTTTTTGTGAGATTCACTCCCTTAACTTTGCTCTCGTAGATGCTTGATATAATTTACAAAAATGTGGGGGAATACGACAAGTACAAGACCAATTCCCTTTATATCCACATATGTAACATACATTTTCACGCTTTTGGGTGGTATTCACTTGGGTTTCTTTACCCTTAAGAAATTGTTCAGATCTAACCCATTTGTTAGATCCCTTCCCTTTGGAGTTGTAAATTTTTCCACGTTTAGTGTTGAATTGGCGACCACGATCCCAATTAGTTTGATTTCCCCTCTTTGTTTTCTTTACCGCCGTAGTATTCACTTCATGGAGTGCCTTGGCTCATGTAGGCCGGGAACTGTGGTTTTTGATGAGGAGCTCATTGTTCTTTTCAGCCAACATGAGTGTCTCCATCAATTCAGAAAATCTCATGAATTAAATTTGGGGTAGGACGTGAAGCTCTTTGTGGAAAGTGTTGTACGCCTATAGAGCATTTCTGCCTAACAGACAAGACTACCACATTGCTTCAGTTGTGAAACTATTCTCAGGACAGAAGAACTGTAATTCGTCAACCTTTTGAAAATCTTGAAACCTCAGGTTTTTTCACTCTTCCAAAGCATGAGAGAGGTTGATTTCCTTCTGGTTATCAAACATTTCTTTCAAGGCTTCCACAATTCATATGGGTCTTATATGCTTGCATAGTTGTGCATAACATTCCCATCGAGATGTTTCTTTAGGAAAATTATCGTTTCAGCTGTATGCTCAGGCGGGGTGATTTATTACCGACTATAATCGTCTCGGTTAACTTTTTCATGACTACATAGGGTTTCATGTCTGTGATCTATCCGATGTAGTTTTTGTCAGTTATACTGAGAGCCAGAAACTGAAGATACTCAATTCTTGCCATTTGTATTTCAAATCGCATAATGATCATGCTGATAACGTGTTATAAAAAGATTTATAATTTTCTTTGTATCGAGAAACTTAATAAAGGTAAAAGTTTTATACTCGCAGAAGGGAGATAATATTGATATATAAAGAGAAATGCGATAGAAGGTATTATAAGGGGAAGAAGAGAATGTAGGGGAAGAAGAGAATGTGTGGTTAGAGTCTGAAATAATTCATTCCTTTATATAGAGAGTAAAAAAGTTGAAGTTACTATGCATGTATAGTGACAATAGGCTCCCTAAAAAAAATTTCACACGAACATTTTCGTATTTGGTGCATTTATTGTTGACTTTGTTATTCTTCATGTGTATAACAAACTAATATATCTCATGTGCTATGCACAAGCATGTGTTTTATAACTTTATAAATTTGTTTTATAATTTACAATGAAAAAATATTGTTTGAGTTATGTAATTTACAGTGGAATTAAATGTTATTTACATAATCATATTTATTGGTAAATTTAAAAAGAAAATAAAAAAATTGTTGTTTATATTACAACAGTCCAAACGCAAGATAAATGTTATATATTAATCTATTTTCACGATCAAAAATCATTACATATAGAATTTAAATTTAGGAAACTCATATCTTTTGCATAATTATAACTAAAATATTAACGTAAATTATCCAAGAAATTGAGGTTAATATATATATATATATATATATATATATATATATATATATATATATTGTTTTCGAGGTATTATTTTACATGTTTTCTTAGTACTGTTTTATTACTCTTTAAGGTTTATACTACACTTGCATGAAAAAATATATAAACTTAGTTTCTAAAAGAAATTGCAAATAAAAATGTAAAAGCAAAAGCAAAACTATATATATATTGATTTGAAAATAGACAAAAAAGTTAACGACATTTCTAAGAGATTATAAACACACAGAATAAAATAAGAAAACTAACCTGATCAGGTTAGGTCTTATTCAAAATAGTAGATATGGTTTTTTTCTTGTTTTCTCTACCAGTTTTTAGACCCGTTGTTGCCTTCTTATTATCCCCACTTTTTTTTCTTCTTGTGGTGATTCTCAAAATTGTTAGAGTAAATTATATATAGATTGAAAGAGAAAAAGTAAATGAAAACAAATTAATTTGAGCATGAAGAGTTTGAGTGTTTTTAGTTTCACTAACCTGATCTTTAATCTTCGTTATCTAATTTGCAGTAGCTCCGACGTCTATTTATCCGTAGCAGTGTTCTTCTTTTCTTCATTTCATTGAATAACTTTTCTTTAGAAGACTATTGTTGTGTAACCAAGAAACTATTTCAATCTTTATCTAAAATTGTAGATTTGGCAGTGTAGATATGTTCATTACAAGTTTTTGATCAATGTATCAGAGCAACAAATTTAGGAACTTACAATTTCAAAGAAAATCAATGGAGCTGTTGCAAAAACATTAGGAACTTATAATTTTTAAATGAATTTAATTATATGGCGGCAAGAAATAAGAGAAAGATCAACGGTTCCAAGTGGAGATCATGAGGAGAAATATTAGGGATTGATATTTTGTGTAGAAAATAAATGAATATATACCGGTTGATGAATGAAACTGCTTTTTTTTTTCTGCGTTTGATTTTTTTTTGAATTTCTATTTTTTATTAACTTTTAAACATATATATGCCTTGTGTCAGAATTTAATTTATTCGCTATTTAATTTGTGATTTAGTATATAAAAGATGAAATAATTATCCAATGAAAAAAAAAAGTGAAAAAGAGAATAAAAAAGGAAAAGTATAAAAGGATATTCCTTTTATTATGTCCAAAACTCAGCAGGAGATGGAAAACACTAAAACTCAACAGGAAAAGGAAAAAAAACGCTAGAATTCTCTCTATATAAAGAGATTAATTTGCTTTTACAAAAAACAAAGTTTCTGTACGCAACATAGACAGCTCTCGAGATTAAATTGGTAATAAAAAAAAACCTGAAAGATGAAAATTCTCCGTAGGGATTTTGTTCGTGATGGAGCAGGAAGCGGTAAACTGATGGCAGAGGAGTCAGATGATCTCTGGTTTACTTATAACCTAATTGCCCATGGCGATAGTGTAATGGCTATCACATCGAGAAAGGTTCTAAGAGAGAGAGGACATTCTAAACTTGTTGATAAACTTGTTGTCTCTAAAAAACGTGTAGACTCTGAACTTGACGACTCTAAACCTTTAGAATCTGAACGTTTAACACTGAAGCTAGAAGTGAAAGCTGAGGAGGTAACCTATGACAAAGACGGTGATGTTTTGCGCATACGTGGGACGAATATCCTTGAGAACGAGCACGTACCGGTTGGTGCATACCATACATTGGAGGTGGTGCCGAAACGACGTTTTCTATTGAGAAAAAAAATATGGGACTCATTGGCAATTGATACACTCAAGCAGGCAACACATCATGTATCCAGTGCTGCAATAGCTGTAGTTCTAATGCAAGAAGGACATGCACAAATCTTCCTTGTCGGAAAAAGTGTGGGTGCACCAATAGAAACATCAATTCCAAATCGTAAGCAAGCTGGTTACGAGCCTGCGTTGAAAAAATTCTTTGAGAAGGTTGTGCGTGCGTTTGTGAAACACGTAGACTTCAGTGTGGTTAGGTGTGTAGTGATCGCAAGTCCTGGCTTTACAAAGGATCAGTTTCATCGCCACTTGTTGTTGGAAGCAGAGAGAAGAGAGTTGAGAGGTATAACTGAGAACAAATCACGTATACTTGTGGTGCATGCAAACTCAGGATATAGACATAGCCTTGGAGAGGTTCTGAGTGACCCCAAAGTGATGAAGATGATCCAAGATACAAAAGCATCAAAAGAGGTGAACGCTCTCAGGGCTTTCTTCACCATGTTTGATAAGGATCCATATCGGGCATGCTACGGACCGAAGCATGTGGAGTTTGCTCATGAAAAAAAGGCAATCCAAACACTTCTCATTACAGATGAGCTGTTCAACAATTCTGACGTGGAAAAAAGGAAGAAGTATGTGGATTTTGTGGAGTCGGTGAAAGAATTTGGAGGAGAGGCTTTTATATTTTCTTCGTTGCATGTTTCTGGTGAACAATTGGCTAAGCATACTGGAATTGCAGCTCTCCTCAGGTTCCCTTTACCAGATCTTGATGACCTTGACATCTAAACATACTCTCCCTTATAGAATCCTATATTTTGTTTCGGATTTGAGTTTAGTTTATGCTCTATTTTTTTTTTTTTTTTTTTTCCAGATTATAAAAGTTATATGTTGAAACCACATCTGTTATGATTTGAATACGATGTATTCAGTTTTTGACCAAAAATTCCAGATATTTTCTTGAAAATTTTAAATACTATTAAAACACAAGATTTTTTTTTTAGGTCTCCTTAATTTTCTTTAATATTACAAGTGTGCTATTATCATTTAATTATATTTATTAATGAGATAAATATTAGGAAATTATATATTACAATTGACTAATTAATTAAAAAAACATTAAATATATTAGATTGGCGAGTACATTAACATTAAAAAACATTATTTGAAAAGTATATTAAATAGCATCGAGGACAATAAGATGAACTAACATTTGACCCGCGCGCCCGCGCGAGTGTTATTCTTGTAAATGTCTAATATTTTAAACATTTTGTTTGATATAATTGTATATATGACTTGTACTTAATATTCAATATCCGTTACCCGATTCGGGATCTTATCCAATCCGAAAAACAGATATTCATGGATCATGATAATAATTTTACGGATTCGATTGATCCAATTATAAATTCGGATAGCAAAATTTTAAATCTGGATATCCATATTCATATATTAAATATTTGAAATTTAATTATAGTTATCTATGTATATTATATATTTTTATATAAAATAACTAAAATTTTAATTTTATTAAATTTTAATGATTCTTAAGCTTTTTAAATAATAATTTTAAATAGACTAAATAGATGGTTAATAGTTAGCTTTAATTTATTTTAAATTAAAAAACATGTTCGGATGTCTTCGTGTATTTGGATTTTAGTATGAATATTCTAACCCCAAATATCCAAATCCGGATAACAATTTTACGAATCCAACAAATGCATATCTGAATCCGTATATCCTAGAATACCCTAGATATTTGATCCGTCCTATACCTAATTGTGTATATGTATTATATGGTGATTAAATTGTTTTAATTTATAAATTACATTAGTTATTCTTATTAGATATATATCTTACAAATGATAATACATTGTATTTATTTGTATATATAACCAATTATAATAAATATTAATATGTATTTTACTCATTAAATTTTTATGGAAAGTTACATGATTTTGTTATTGTAAATGAATAAGTTTAGATTATAGTAAACAATTATTAACTTATTATTTTTTTTATAGTTCAAATATAGTTGGTAGCTTATATGAATATGAATAAAAATAAAACTAATTTAATACTATATATATGTATAATTTTATTTTTATTATAAATTTTTGAATAATACATATTCATTTTTTTATGAAGTCTTCAATTTTTATGATAAAGATTGTTAATGAGCTTAGCCCAGATTTTATTTATTTATTAAGAATTAGTGTTTGGATGCAGAGATAATATCAATGACATTCAATGGTAATTATTTAGGAAATGTTAGGGTTAAGTACTAATTGTACTTCAGTTTTAATAGTTTAGATGTAATATCACAATATACAAATATAATAATATAATATATTTCTAAAGGTTGTTAAGAATTTTTTTACAGTTATATTTGATAATGTATCATATTAAAGATTTATTTATGAACTTTTTCTCATAAGTTTGTACTTTTTAAATTCTTAAAATTTATACTAGAATTGATTACAATTTTATAAAAATCATCATCTTTACACGTTATTTTTGCTATACATACAACTATCTTCACTACCTATTTGGATCACAAAAAGGCAATGTCACTCATTCTTATTTACCGAAATCTATAATCACATCTATCATGAAAATTACTAACCACTCTGATGTTAATCATTTAATAACAGGTAGGTGGATAACAATGAGGACTAAAATCAGTTATATTTCTATGGTTCTACGAATAATTTATTCAGTTTTATATAATATTGAATATTTTAAACTAACGGTATTTTTCATTAAAACTGAAATGGATTATATACGGGTCACTGGATTTATTGGTTTGATCACAGATGCGGGTCGGGAAGGAAAACATCGAATAAAGCTAAAAGTTATAATTATCATGATCGTTTCTCATAAATTTTTAAAATATTGAGTAAAAAATTTAGTGTGTATCACAAAATATTTTTTTTCTCAAAATCCAAAAAAATTAACACACATACGAAAAAAATTTAAATAAATCATGTACACAAATAAAAGAAGAAAAGATTTACACAAGTTTCAACCAAAAAATAATCATGCGCCTTACATGCGCGAATCAAAATCTAGTCACCCTTAAAGCATCACAATTCTACGTCAAAATGTTATTGAGTTAATAATAACTAGATTTCGACCCGCGCAACCGCGCGGGTGTTCTTTTATCTTAAAATGTAATATTATATATGAACGACATTTTAATGTTTCAATTTGATTATTCATATTATTTTAAGATTTTATTTTGGTAAAACTATTTTATTTTAAGATTTTATGTCAACTACAATAATATGTTACATATATTATTTGTCATCTGATCATGTTTATTACATGAATAAATTTTTTATTTATTTATTTTTAAATATAATTATTTAATATCTTTGATTACATTTATACACCTATTTATTTAAAAATTAGTTTATAGTTAAATAATATGGTATTTGTTTCAAAGTTATATGAAGAAATTTTTCTATATACCAAATATAGGATCAGATAGCTATGAAACAATTGGTATATTTATATTATAAATTATTTGTATAATGTTATACAAATATAAAAGTAGAATAAATTATTTAAGTTTATATATCAATGTGTATATGCCGATTAATTAAGTTTACAATGTATAAGAGCAGCATAAAATATTATTAAAGATATATCAATTCATAGTGAATATTTAAAATATAAAAGCATTATAAACTATGTTAATGCATATTTACCTCCTTATTTGATCTATATTTTAATTTTTTTAAATTTTGTTATTATCTTATGATCTAAAAACTATATAAATAATATTTATATATTGCTCTTGAAATCTAGATGAAAAGATACATTATAATGATATTTTAATTAAAAAATATGATTATATTTTATCTTGAATTATATAAATAATAATATCACATATTAAAATTAAGAAACATATATTTAGGAATGAAATCAGAAAAAAGATTCCATTAAAGATACTCTTATTTATTTGTTTAGAGAAAGAAAGAATAAAATAATATTGTTATGTAAATAACAAAAATTAGTAAAACAATTATCTAGGAGATGGTCCAACCTAAAAAAATCACACATGAAGTGAGTTGTGACTTCTATTTTAATAGAATAGATGTCAACTACAATAATATGTTACATATATTATTTGTCATCTGATCATGTTTATTACATGAATAAATTTTTTATTTATTTATTTTTAAATATAATTATTTAATATCTTTGATTACATTTATACACCTATTTATTTAAAATTAGTTTATAGTTAAATAATATGGTATTTGTTTCAAAGTTATATGAAGAAATTTTTCTATATACCAAATATAGGATCAGATAGCTATGAAACAATTGGTATATTTATATTATAAATTATTTGTATAATGTTATACAAATATAAAAGTAGAATAAATTATTTAAGTTTATATATCAATGTGTATATGCCGATTAATTAAGTTTACAATGTATAAGAGCAGCATAAAATATTATTAAAGATATATCAATTCATAGTGAATATTTAAAATATAAAAGCATTATAAACTATGTTAATGCATATTTACCTCCTTATTTGATCTATATTTTAATTTTTTTAAATTTTGTTATTATCTTATGATCTAAAAACTATATAAATAATATTTATATATTGCTCTTGAAATCTAGATGAAAAGATACATTATAATGATATTTTAATTAAAAAATATGATTATATTTTATCTTGAATTATATAAATAATAATATCACATATTAAAATTAAGAAACATATATTTAGGAATGAAATCAGAAAAAAGATTCCATTAAAGATACTCTTATTTATTTGTTTAGAGAAAGAAAGAATAAAATAATATTGTTATGTAAATAACAAAAATTAGTAAAACAATTATCTAGGAGATGGTCCAACCTAAAAAAATCACACATGAAGTGAGTTGTGACTTCTATTTTAATATAATAGATTACTTGATTTAATTAAATTTCATCATCTATTATTATGTAACATAACTTAACATATTATTAATCATTTATTCTTCTTCTCGATAAACATAAATAGCGATCCAGAAAACATCGCGTACTGATTATTAATCTTGTTCTGTATAGATATAGTTTTCAGAGTTCAAAAGATGTTTATACACAATTTAATTGATTCTGTCTAAAGGCAAAATTGTAGCGATCGAAAACACATCAAGTACTGATTATTAATCCACTTTTGTATATAGTTTTCAGAGTTTAAAAGATGTTTATACACAGTTTAATTGCTTCTGTTTAAAGGCAAATTTTTAGCAGCCTATGATTGTAGGGAAAGATTTATACGAGAATTAAAAGCTCGTGTCTCGTTTGTCAAATCAGATATATAGATTATGTAAGATATTGCTTTGTTACAGACGATAATTTTGGTTTTCTGTTACTTCTAGGATTATAAATTTCGTGATAGAAAATGTTATAAACCGGTTTCCCTATACCTTCGGTTTCAGTATACCACCAAATCTGAATTGTGCACTAAGTCCGAAACAATAAATCGAGAGATATATGTAAATTAGGTTAAGACATGCGCAAACTGTGCGCAGGGTGAATGACTTTTTAACGATAATAACATTATATATTAGTAAATAGGTTACAAAAATATACAATTATAAGTATATAATAAATAACGTGAATATAACAGATGACTTGTATAATTTTTAGTTTACTTTAGCTCGTAAAGAATTCATTAGTAGTTTTTACATCAACTAACATTTATATGACTTATTTTTTGAACTTAAAATATTTTCAGTAAAAATGAAAAAGATGTACAATTTATTTCATGGAATTTCATATTAATATGTTCATATTAATTTATTTGGGAGGTCATAATTTTTTCAAAACATCATATTAATCCGCGGACGGGATCTGACGATGTTAATCCAATCATTTAACTTTGTTTTATATTATGTATAAAAATAGTTTAAATATAAGTTGGACCAATTTCACTAATTGTAATTAATCTAGCTATTAAAAGATAATTATAAAAATATGCTAAGGATGCATGAGAGAGTTACACATCATTATAATGACAATAATGTAAATAAACTACAAAATTAAGCTTACTCTTCCAAATTGTTGAAACATTTACACACGAGGGC
>CAJHQQ010006183.1:0-11090 GCA_905132885.1 Moricandia moricandioides | reverse complement strand
GTCTTAGAGATTTCCATTCTACTATATGCCTATAAGTTCGCGGGTATAAATACATTTTAGAAAATTTAAATATAATATTAAATTTTGTATTTAAATTATAAGATCAAATATAATTTTCAACAGTCAAATTTGTCTAAAATTTAAAAATTTAAATTAGTACAGGGTGATATTTGTAAATATAGGATGTATAAATATTTTTTGATTAGTTTGGTAATTTTTTAAACTGATATTATTATTGATTTTTTTAGAAGCAAATACATATCACTTTCAAATTATATATTGCATGTAATATTGTTTGGCGATTGATGTAAGTTAGTTCTTAAATTATTTTCTCTTTTCTTAATTAAATTAAATAAACTTAAAATAAAATAAAAAATCAAACAATTAAATTATGATTTTCAGAGAGTAACGACATGTAAATAGAAAATCATTAAATTAAATTTTATTTTAGTATATATAGTCTTTTTATAAACGTTAAGGTAATATAATTACAACTATTGTTAGTAGTACAATAATATATATATATATATATATATGAGTTCAACATACCCTAGAAACTTTTTAAATTTAAGATCTAGTCGTTACAAGACACTTAACTACAAAAATGTTTATTTTAAAATTTCTTTATATAATTTTTATTTTGATGTAAAAATTTAAAATGATTATCATTGCAAATAAATACCTCTCCCATCACAAACCTAATCAAATCTTAAAAAAAAATCTCAAAATATTTCTCCAACTTTTTTCAAACCTAATAATACTAATAATTAATTTTTACCGTTTTGACTATTTTAAATCAACACATGAGTTCCACATAAATAGTTCAGTCACTTTTCAAATGAGAAAAGTCAGCCACATTATAAAAATAACCAAGAAATAAAAAATTTTAAACATATATTACACATAAAAAATCTGTAAGCATCCTAAAAAGCATATATCTTATAAAAATAATACTTCAAGCAAAGTGAGAGGAATGAATAAATAAAGGGTTATCTTGACCAATTGTGTAAATATATTAACATGTAAGATGTAAAATGTTTATTTTATAGTGTTAGATACATTTCCATTAATGTATACTTTAATTCATCATTATAGTGATCCCGTAAGAAGTTGATATGGTAAGAACTCATTTTTTTAGGAAATACAATATTTGTTTAGCATCTTTACGTCGATTCTTCTTTTTGTTACATTTTGATATATAAAAATAGAGTTCATTGCAGTACTAATAATCTAATTATATTTTTTTATGAATTTTGTATGAATTTTAAAACCATTAATTGTTTTTTCCATTAATCGTACAAATTAAAATTTTAAGTATCAGAGTTGTAAGTAGAAATATTATGAAGTTTTTGAGTAACATTAAATTTTATAAAATAATTTGAGATTTAAACTTTATATATACCACAGTCAAATACTTTAAGAAAATTTGATTATAAAGTTATTTTCTTAATTAATAGATTTTAATGAAAAAATACCTATATTTGCCACGAAATCCTACCACCTAGGTAAGTGACTTATCAATTAATATATAGGAAGATATTAATTCACGTAAGTGACATCTAAGCAAGATTCACATAAATATTTTTAAATATATATTTTAGTATTACTATATATATATATATATATATTTGTATTATATCAAATTCGTATTTTGTTTCAAAAATATGGTAAGATGATTGTCTTTAATGTTGAAAGATGTAAAATGTATGATTGAGATATTTTACATTTCTAAAAATTTACTTTGTTTTTGAATCGAATTAACCTTTACTTTCTTTCTATTACACAAATTTTATTTTTATTATAGTATGTGTTTAATAAAAAATTTCGAAATATAACTTTTATTCCTTATATTATTTGGTTTGATAATCAACCAATCAAATTATAACAATTATTCTAAGGCAAATAATTGATTATTATTATCTTTTATCAATCTAAGTAATTAGTTAATATAAATCATTATGTATAATATCATTGAGTTATTTGGCAATTCACATTAGGGAAATTAGCAAGGATGACCATAAAAAAAAAAAAATAAGAAAATGACCATTGCAAGCTATAGGCTACGATACACTTATGTATTTATATAAGAATTGACATATTATCCTTCTACTCCCACATGCATGGACAAAAATTTTTGTTCTTTCCTTTTTTTTCTCTTTTTTTTTTCTTTTCCCCTATCACTTGATCTATATTTTATTTATTAATCAATTTAACCAAATAATAATAATATTAAAAATTATATATTTTTTTTACATATATTGTATTTCAAATTTTCTCAATGGATATAAATTTCTTTCAAAACATATAAATTGTTATTTATAATATATCATTCTAGTCTATATTATCTGTATGGAATAACACATATTTTGAACATCTCTCTATTTTTTTCGTCTCTCTCTAAAGCCATCCCTCCCTCTTTCTCTCTCTCCTTCTGAACAAACTAGACAATATTCTATAGTATTCTATTTTATTTAGAAAATATAGAATAAAAATGCATCAATACAGTTCTTTCTACATATTCTCTCTCTCTCTACTCAATATCTTTCTTTCACTCTTTTTATCCCATCTATTTCTTTCTTTATTCTCTTATCTCTCTTTTCATTTCTACATCATTTTACGCTTGACACTACTTTGTGACACTATAGATTTTGCTAAACTTTTATATGATGTTTTGACTTGCATATGTGATATGTTACAGTTTAAGACTCGTTGTTTGTCATATGGAAGTTGTTGTAAGAATGTTAGGCTTTGAGTTGTTAAGTTCGTGGAAGCAAAGACAACTCTGTAGACTTTTCTATACAAATATGTAGTGTAGTCATATTCCATATGTTGTATATCTGTAGGTGATTTGTACGTAGATGTTACATGTTGGGGAATACGTAAGGCTTTTGTTACGTTTTCTGTAATCTATGGGTCTACATACTCAATTTAGTAACAAAATTAATTGTGGTTTTATTTTGTAGGATTGCAATGTATCAATATGCTTTTGACGCCTTCTCCACTTTCAATCATAAAATGTTGCCTTCATCCATGTAGATTGTGTACTTAAAGTGTCAATAATACCTCATACTTCAAACATATAGATTAATGAATTTTATTTGAATTAATTTGTTTAGAGTCTTAACTCAACTAAAACTCTAGACATTGTCTTATATTTTCTATATTTTTGTATTGTTCTCTCATCGTACAACCAATATGTAATCGATTATAATATATTGTAAATATTATATACTATTTTATTTTAATGAGATAATATAATTTGTTACAATAGCTCATTATCTTCATCTTCATGTTCATTGTTCTTCTTCACACTTTGTTCCTCTTCTTTATCTTCTTAACCTCCTCCTCTCTTTCTCTTTTTTTTTTTTTTTTTTTTTTTTCTTCATCGCTCACCAAACTTGTATCCTATTTCTCCAACTCTAGTTTGACAGCATTTACATTTTTCTTTACATTTCTCTCATTTTCTCTTTTTTATATAAATTCACTCTCATTCTCACTCTCACTCTCACTCTCACTATCTCTCTCTCTCTCTCTCTCACACACACACACACACACACACACTCTCACTCTCTCTCTCTCTCTCTCTCTCTCTCTCTCTCTCTCTCTCTCTCTCTCTCTTCTCCATGTCTCACTCTCACCCTCCCTCCCTTTTTCTCGCCTTCCCTCCCTCTTTTTCTCTTTCCCCTTCTGAACATACGAGACAATATTCTATAGTATTCTATTCTATTTAGAAAACATAGAATAAAAATGCAACATTACAACTCTCTCTCTACTTCTTCTCTCCCTCTATCTCTCTCTACTCAATATTTTCCTTTCACTCTCTTTATCCCATCTCTTTATTTCTTTCTTCTCTTTACCCATATCTCTCTTTTCATCTTTACTTCTCTTACTCCTTCTCTCTACCCAATATCTTTAGTTTCATCTTCAAATATGATAATATACGATTGTATACTATTCTATTTAGAAAACATATAATAGAAATGTGACATGTCAACTCTCTGTCTACTCCCTCTCTTTCTCTCTCTCTCTCTATATATATATATATATATATATCTTCATCTTTTCTCTCCCTTCATTTCTCTCTACCTACTTTTTTTTATTTTTTTGCTTGGGTTAACTTGGACAGTTGATTATTAGAGATTATACTATGTTTTGGTCTTTATTGTGTTATGTGAGTTGTAAATTTTTCTTTTGTTTGGATTGATTAGCTAGTGCAGTTAATAAGACAATTATGTTTATTAACATGCTATTGGTATAAATGAATTATGCTATACTATTTTGTCAAACACATATACTATAATACAATTTTCATTCTTTATTCAGTCAAGAGTCTAGATTTTAGCAATATAAATATTTATGCAATCAAGTTCTTCATGGTGTAGTGTATATTTTTCACTCCATTTATTCTATAATGTACATCATAATGTGTGAAACCTAGATCTTAAGCAATGTCATTAACATACCATACTATTATGGGCTATGCAAATAGAATAGTATACACATTTAGAACATATTAGACTGCACTCTACACCTATGTTTGTGGACCCTACTATTTGTGTCACATATTGACGCGCTGTGAAGGAGAGAAGCGTCTACACTTATGCACAATTATCCTCTCACCTCTGACAACTTTTTCTTATGGTTATTTGCCCAATTCTTTTTCCATAATGGTTATTACACCAATTAACCCTTCACATTAATTAGTTTTAGAATTTCTTTTTTGAATGTAATTAAAATAAGTAAAAATGAAAAAAATCATCAATCAATCAAAATTATAACAATTTTTCTCAAACTCTCTATATGAGTGACACCTAAACAAAATTCACTTAAGTGTATCCTCATTTAACATATAGTTGGATGTGTATAAGGACGAAACAAAAGAGAAAAATAATCTTGATGTGCTCCCTTATGATGTCTAGTGTATTTCATTAGAGATTTATCATTTCCGATGAACTAAGCTGCTCAAGTATGTCCCATTTGCATGTTCTTATCTCAGAAGTGTTTGAATTTGTACTTTATTCTCTACATTATCCATTGTGTGTTAGTTTCAGTTACTTTAGATTTAAAATGTATACTTTAGATCTAATGTGTTGTCTTGCTACAATGTTCAGTATTGAATTCCGCTAGATATTTGGTTATATTTCATGTATTTTGACTTGATTCAGTTATAAACTAGTAAAGAATAATCGAGAGAAAAATATTACCCATTTATTTTGTTGTAAATGGTTCTAAAAATTGAAAACCCAACTAACCCAAAACCAATAGAAAGTAAACTAAAGCCGGATAAAAATATCAACGAACAGTTGACTTAATAGATAAAACTCTTCGATCACCTAATAAGGATCTAAAGGACCATGGTTTTGATACACTAGGAAGGGTCTACACTCTTAAAGAGAATTAATTTAACATAGTTGGAGCCTCCTTTAGAGGAATATCAAGGCATCTGTGACTTCTTTCTACCCTCCAAATTATTAAGAAACTCCTCTCTCCTTACCCAAACTTTATGAATCTTTAGAAAGGTAGGGACTTTAGGAATAAATAATATTTTATTGGATAATACTCAAAGAGATAATACAAAGAGTATATATACACCATTTAGAAAGATCTAGATCAATATCTAACTGTATTCTTAAGCTCTAGATCTAAAGTAGTCTTAGTCCTCATCAAGTGGTTGTTGTTGTCTTGTATTGGAGCAGGAGGATCCGGTACAACTAGATCATGTTGTTGTTGGAAATGACCTTAGTCTACTTGATCTACGGGAACATGCTCTGGTTGTAGCTGCTGAGCCAGTGCTGGAATTAAAGGAGGGGACAAGACTCTAGACATCTAAATTTAAGACGGTTCTGGAGACGTTGGAGATGTCATTTGCTAAGCTTTGAACAACGCTGAGTCATAGCTTGTAGCTAACTTCTTGCACTGACCCATAAATGGTAGAAAGTCTTCATCAAAGACTACATGTCTAGAGATGTAAATTTTCCTTGTTGGAGGATAGAGGCACATATACCCTTTGTGTTGATTCCCATAGCCAAGAAGCACACAATGAAGAGAACGTGGTTCCAGTTTGTGCGTAGAGATAGCTCGTAGACATGAGTAAGAAGCTGTTCTGAACACTCTCAACATGGAATAATCCAGTTTTTGATTAAACAGAGTTTCATGAGGACTTTTGTCTTGTAGGACCGTTGATGGAAGCATATTGACTATGTGGTTAGCCATGTTGAACATTTCCATCCAATACCGAAGTGGGACATGACTATGAAAAATTTACAATCCAAGTTCAACCAAATTCATGTGCTTTCGTTTTGTAGTACCATTTTTCTGTGGAGTGTGGGGACAACTGAGAAGATGCTTGATACCGTGTTGACTCAGGTGAGTACTCATAGCCTTGTTTACGAACTCACCACCTCCATCACTCTGAAAAACTTTGATTTTAGTCGAAAACTGATTCTCAACCAGCTTTTGAAAACCCCACAAACACTGAAAGGAACTCTGACTTAGCCCGTAAGGGATAAAACCAAGTATAACGCGAGTAGTCATCCACAAAAATAGCATAGTATTTAAATCTTTGATTTGAAACAACAGGTGAGGGCCCCCATAGATCACAATGGATTCGATTTAAGTGATGCAAAGCTACATAACTAGAAGTAAAAAAACTGAAGTCTTGAACTCTTCCCCATCTGGCAAGGTTCACAGACGAAGGTGGTTATGCTCTTATTAACTGAAATTTCCTTGCTTAGTTTTAGTTTCTGGAGGACTCTTGAATTGGCATGACCAAGACGGTGGTGCCAAACACTGCAAGTTGCTTCCTACTGTTGATGTGAGAAGAAAGCAAAAGCTCTAGGAGCCTCCAAAACATATAGGAAATTACGTCTATTTCCCTTGATTACCACCTTCTGAGTGGTGAGGTCAATGACACAAGCTTTCTTATTATAAAAAAAAAGACTCCACAAGGATATTTATCACAAAGTTTAGAGACTGACAATAATGATTTTTGTATTGCATGACACACCAAGACCTTAGATAGTGGGATTATACCTGAAGGTGATGCAAGGGTAGTCGAACCAGTATGAATGATGGGAAGGTACATGCCATCTGCAACCACGAATGTGTCATTACCTTCATAAGAAGTGATAGCTTGAAGAGAGTTTGTTGAGGTAGTTACATGGGCTGAGGCTCCTTAAATCGGATACCAATCTTTACCATTCTCATCTGATATTTGTAGTGAGTTGAAAGCTTGCACAAGATCTTGGCTTTGATAGGTATTATCAAACCGGTTGTAGAACTTTATAGCCGTATAACCAACTCTTCCGCGAATCTGACATGTAGGACGGTTGTAAGTATTGGCAGTGGAGGTCTGGTTCTGAGAGAAGCCACGGCCTCAAGTTGTATAACCTCCTCTTCCACGGTTTTGTTGAAAGTGACCTCTGCCTCCCTGGTGTTGCCATATGTTTGAGACCGATGTTGGACATTGAAGGCAGCAAGTGGAGTGACGGTGGATGTATCTTCGTAAGAGAGAAGTTTGGAATCATTCCCCTGGACTTCGGAGACTACATCATTGTAGGTAGGAGCCGAAAAATTTGTGAGTGAGCTTTGTATCATCGTATAGATGGGATCATACTCTTTGCTTAATCCATTTAGAAACCCAAAGATTTTCATAGACTCATAAATGGGTTTCCCCTATGGCGATTAGAGAGTCACAAATGGTCCTTGAAGTCTCTCAAATAAACTGATAAAGTTTTGTCTTTCTTGGTGAGGAGTTGTAGGCTACGATGAAAGAGAGAACTCTTTAGCAAGAGAACTCTTGTTGAAGTGCTCTGCTAGAAAGATTTATACATCACGAGATGTAGTGAGCGTGTGGACTAAGCCAAGGAGTTTCAGACAAGGTACCAAACAACAATGATCGAACAAGTTGATCAGTACAGAACCACTGCTCATACTGTGGGTTTGGTTCTTCAACACGAGCGTTGTCATTGACGACGACTCTGGTTTGCTCAGGATCTAGTGTTCCGCCATTAACGAACCCAAGGAGTTTCTGACTGGAATTCAAGGATTCAAACTGAGTCTTCCACAGCAAGTAATTGATGTCTTTGAGCTTTAAGGTAATTGAGCTTTAAAACATGAATGTTAATGGGAAATGGGTAGGGATTGAGTGGATCGGCCATTGATGATACATGTTAAGGCTTCAATGAATCTGATACCATATGAATCTTTAGAAAGGTAGGGACTTTAGGACTGAATAATACTTTTCTTGGATAAAACTCAAGGAGATAATACAAAGAGTATATATACACCACTTAGAAAGATCTAGATCAATGCCTAACCTTATACTTAAGCTGTATCTGTAAAGTAGTCTTATTCCTCATCGACAAACTGTAAAATTGTGAATTTGCTACTGAGAATAGTCTTGTGTTGTTTGTCTCTAACGTCTCTTTTCACAATACGGAAAAGGACATACTCAAAGTCTGGCTTTGGGTCTGTTGATCCATTCTTTGTCTTACTTGTTGGCGAGCTTCTGTCGTTTTTCCTAGTGCGTAAATCAAAAAAAAAAAAAAAAAACAAAAAAAAAAAAAAAAAAAAAAAAAAAAAAAAAAAAAAAAAAAAAAAAAAAAAAAAAAAAAAAAAAAAAAAAAAAAAAAAAAAAAAAAAAAAAAAAAAAAAAAAAAAAAAAAAAAAAAAAAAAAAAAAAAAAAAAAAAAAAAAAAAAAAAAAAAAAAAAAAAAAAAAAAAAAAAAAAAAAAAAAAAAAAAAAAAAAAAAAAAAAAAAAAAAAAAAAAAAAAAAAAAAAAAAAAAAAAAAAAAAAAAAAAAAAAAAAAAAAAAAAAAAAAAAAAAAAAAAAAAAAAAAAAAAAAAAAAAAAAAAAAAAAAAAAAAAAAAAAAAAAAAAAAAAAAAAAAAAAAAAAAAAAAAAAAAAAAAAAAAAAAAAAAAAAAAAAAAAAAAAAAAAAAAAAAAAAAAAAAAAAAAAAAAAAAAAAAAAAAAAAAAAAAAAAAAAAAAAAAAAAAAAAAAAAAAAAAAAAAAAAAAAAAAAAAAAAAAAAAAAAAAAAAAAAAAAAAAAAAAAAAAAAAAAAAAAAAAAAAAAAAAAAAAAAAAAAAAAAAAAAAAAAAAAAAAAAAAAAAAAAAAAAAAAAAAAAAAAAAAAAAAAAAAAAAAAAAAAAAAAAAAAAAAAAAAAAAAAAAAAAAAAAAAAAAAAAAAAAAAAAAAAAAAAAAAAAAAAAAAAAAAAAAAAAAAAAAAAAAAAAAAAAAAAAAAAAAAAAAAAAAAAAAAAAAAAAAAAAAAAATAAAAAAAAAAAAAAAAAAAAAAAAAAAAAAAAAAAAAAAAAAAAAAAAAAAAAAAAAAAAAAAAAAAAAAAAATAAAAAAAAAAAAAAAAAAAAAAAAAAAAAAAAAAAAAAAAAAAAAAAAAAAAAAAAAAAAAAAAAAAAAAAAAAAAAAAAAAAAAAAAAAAAAAAAAAAAAAAAAAAAAAAAAAAAAAAAAAAAAAAATAAAAAAAAAAAAAAAAAAAAAGGATAAGACTGCCTAGGTGGGTGCAGTAGGAGCGTAGTTTTTGAAGAGTGAAGGAAGTAATAATGAAAGAATAGGGAGGAACCCAAGTTACACTACAAACTCTTGTGTCTTAGCTTGTGACTAGAGGACATTTCAATATGTTTTTTGAACATACCCTCGGTATTGATTCGGATGAGATGCATGAAAGAGTAATGAGGGTTCTGAGTTTGCTATGTAACAAAAAGATATACTCCAACCACTATTAATTGTCTTCATTCTATTTTAAATAAAAAATGATTAGGAAGAAAGAAATCAACTCTCCATAGACTTATTCATAATATTTTCTCAATCGAAAATAGTTACCATATAAACTCCGTATCTACATATTGGTTGTCCCGTGAACTCAACTAAACAGTTAGTTACGGTAATCCAGATTCCAAAAGAATTGCAAACAATAAAAACACTAAGCTTTAATTCATAAAGGAACCTAATGTATATAAATTAAGGGAACAATTAAAAAAAAATCTAAATTGCATTGTGAATTGTCTAGAGTTTTATTTGTGTAAGCATTAAAATCAAGTTGTTATTGATCTGTTAAGACTTCTACTGGGAGTTAAATGTTCTAAAAGCAATTACAATTTAAAGATTTCATCCAATTAAAAATTGGAAAAGACATTCATATTATATTATTTTCACATTATCATCTTTAAAGTCAGTGACATATAAAGCTCAAGGACAAGCAAAGTATATCTTGATTGTTGAGTATGAGTGGTATTAATTGACACTTTAAGACAATCATTAACATGGTATGAACGGCAAACATTTTATGATTTGGAAAGTGAGAAGGCGTCAAAGGTGACAAATGTCGTAACTATTGAGATTACATTGCAAAGAATGCAAATACCTACAAAAGAATTGAAACCACAATTAATTTTGTTATAAAATGTTGAAATTTAGATGTAAAAAATAAAGTATAGGTAGTTTGTATAGGAGCCCGATAGGGATTTAGCAATTGCAATCGGCAAGCGTAAAACTAACTAAGAGGCCTTAACTCAGCATTATTCCCAGTAATCATCTCATTATAAACATGTTAATATTCAAATACACATCTATATTTTTACCTGAATTATAATTCACAACTACCCAAGTATTACTTAAAATCCATTTGCTTATTAAACTTACAACAAAAATGGAAAATTATATTGACACTGACTTTAAACTAAAAATGATTATTTTAGTTATGAACAGGGAAAAGTCTACAGAGTTTTTGTCTTTGCTTCCTGGCGATCTTAACTTATCCAACAACTCAAAATTAATGCCTTAACTTAATTTACTAAATTTTTACCAACAAATAACTATCCAAGTGCTATAGAAATCTTCAACTTACGAGTAGCAAATTATTACTTTATTTAAATAACATATTGTGTAATATAATATATATACTACTTAATGCATGCAAAGTAAGGCTCTTCAAATATAAAACTATTTAATATTATGAAAAGTTGTAGCACAGTCAATCTTATAGTGTCACAAAGTAGTGTCTAAGCGTTTTATAATAATTGAATGCCCTTTAATCTGATAGAAATGAAAAGAGATGCGCTAAGTTAG
>CAJHQQ010006182.1:0-11092 GCA_905132885.1 Moricandia moricandioides | reverse complement strand
TGATTAATGGGTCAAAATCAAGCTTCTTACATCTTTATTCATTCTGGTTTTATTTGTATCAAGAAATAAATTGCCAAATCTCCAAATAGGGTAAATTGGAATCACTTCGGTTAAAAGTGGGATAATTTATTCATCATAACTCTCTATGATCTTGATTCAACTTCAGGGTGATTCTACACTGATTAATGAGTCCAAATCAAGCTTTCTTACATCGTGATTCATTCTGGTTTTATTAGTATCAAGAATAAATTGCCAAATCTCCAAATAGGGCAAACTGGAATCACTTCGGTTAAAAGTGGGATAACTTCTTCATCATAACTCCTATGATCTTGATTCAACTTCATGGGTGATTATCCACTGATTTATGAGTCCAAATAAAGCTTCTTACAATCTTGATTCATTCTGGTTTGATTAGAATCAAGAAGAAATTGCCAAATCTCCAAACAAGGTAACTGGAATCACTTCGGTTAAAAGTGGGATAACTTCTTCATCTTAACTCCTATGAATCTTGATTCAACTTCAGGGTGATTCTACACTGAATTATGGGTCCAAATCAAGCTTCTTACCTCGTGATTCATTCTGGTTTTATTAGATATCAAGAAGAAATTGCCAAATCTCCAAATAAGGCTAAACTGGGATCACTTCGGTTAAAAGTGCGATAACTTCTTCATCATAACTCCAATGATATTGATTCAACTTCAGGATGATTCTAGACTGATTTATGAGTCCAAATCAAAGCTACTTACATCGTGATTCATTCTGGTTTTATTAGTATCAAGAAGAAATTGCCAAATCTCCAAACAGGGTAAACTGGATCACTTCGGTTAAAAGTGGGATAACTTCTTCATCATAACTCCTATGATCTTGATTCAACTTCAGGGTGATTCTACACTGATTAATGAGTCCAAATAAAGCTCTTACATCGTGATTCATTCTGGCTTGTATTAGAATCAAGAAGAAATTGCCAAATCTCCAAATCAGGGCAAAACTGGAATCACTTCGGTTAAAGTGGGATAACTTCTTCATCATAACTCCTATGATCTTGATTCAACTTCAGGGTGATTCTACACTGATTTATGAGTCCAAATCAAGCTTCTTACATCGTGATTCATTCTGGTTTTATTAGTATCAAGAAGAAATTGCCAAATCTCAAAACAAGGTAAACTGGAATCACTTCGGTTAAAAGTGGGATAACTTCTTCATCATAACTCCTATGATATTGATTCAACTTCAGGGTGATTATACACTGATTTATGAGTCCAAATAAAGCTTCTTACATCGTGATTCATTCTGGCTTGATTAGAATCAAGAAGAAATTGCCAAATCTCCAAACAGCGTAAACTGGAGATCACTTCGGTTAAAAGTGGGATAACTTCTTCATCATAAGTCCAATGATCTTGATTCAACTTCAGGGTGATTCTACACTGATTTATGAGTCCAAATCAAGATTCTTACATCTTGATTCATTCTGGTTTAATTAGAATCAGAGAAGAAATTGCCAATCTCCAAACAAGGTAAACTGGAATCACTTCGGTTAAAAGTGGGATAACTTCTTCATCATAACTCCTATGATCTTGATTCAACTTCAGGGTGATTCTACTTGATTTATGAGTCCAAATCAAGCTTTCTTACATCGTGATTCATTCTGGTTTTATTAGTATCAAGAATAAATTGCCAAATCTCCAAATAGGGCAAACTGGAATCACTTCGGTTAAAAGTGGGATAACTTCTTCATCATAACTCCTATGATATTGATTCAACTTCAGGGTGATTATCACACTTATTTATGAGTCCAAATAAAACTTCTTACATCGTGATTCATTCTGGTTTGATTAGAATCAAGAAGAAATTGCCAAATCTCCAAACAAGGTATACTGGAATCACTTCGGTTAAAAGTGGGATAACTTCTTCATCTTAACTCCTATGATCTTGATTCAAATTCAGGGTGATTCTACACTGAATAATGGTCCAAATCAAGCTTCTTACCTCGTGATTCATTCTGGTTTTATTAATATCAAGAAGAAATTGCCAAATCTCCAAATAAGGCAAACTGGGATCACTTCGGTTAAAAGTGCGATAACTTCTTCATCATAACTCCATATGATATTTGATTCAACTTCAGGTGATTCTATACTGATTTATGAGTCCAAATCAAAGCTTCTTACATTGTGATTCATTCTGGTTTTATTGTATCAAGAAGAATTGCCAAATCTTCCAAAAGGAAACTGGAATCACTTCGGTTAAAAGTGGGATAACTTCTTCATCATAACTCCTATGATTTGATTCAACTTCAGGGTGATTCAACACTGATTTATGAGTCCAAATAAGCTTCTTACATCGGATTATTCTGGTTTTATTAGTATCAAGAATAAATTGCCAAATCTCCCAAATAGGGCAAACTGGGAATCAGCTTCGTAAAAGGTGGATAGACTTCTCCATCATAACTCCTATTGATCATGGAATGCAACTTCAGGCGTGATTCGACACTGATTTATGAGTCCAAATCAAGCTTCTTCAATCGTGAATTCATTCTGGTTTTACCTTAGTATCAAGAAGAAATTGCCAAATCTCAAAAAGGGTAAACTGGATTCACTTCGGTTAAAAGTGGGATAACTTCTTCATCATAACTCCTATGATATTGATTCAACTTCAGGGTGATTCTACACTGATTTATGAGTCCAAATCAAGCTTCTTACATCGTGATTCATTCTGGTTTGATTAGAATCAAGAAGAAATTGCCAAATCTCCAAACAGGGTAAACTGGAATCACTTCGGTTAAAAGTGGGATAACTTCTTCATCATAACTCCTATGATCTTGATTCAACTTCAGGGTGATTCTACACTGATTTATGAGTCCAAATCAAGCTTCTTACATCGTGATTCATTCTGGTTTTATTAGTATCAAGAAGAAATTGCCAAATCTCCAAACAGGGTAAACTGGAATCACTTCGGTTAAAAGTGGGATAACTTCTTCATCATAACTCCTATGATATTGATTCAACTTCAGGTGATTCTACACTGATTTATGAGTCCAAATCAAGCTTCTTACATCTTGATTCATTCTGGTTTTATTAGTATCAAGAAGAAATTGCCAAATCTCCAAACAGGGTAAACTGGAATCACTTCGGTTAAAAGTGGGATAACTTCTTCATCATAACTCCTATGATATTGATTCAACTTCAGGGTGATTCTACCACTGATTTATGAGTCCAAATCAAGCTTCTTACATCGTGATTCATTCTGGTTTGATTAGAATCAAGAAGAAATTGCCAAATCTCCAAACAGGGTAAACTGGAATCACTTCGGTTAAAAGTGGGATAACTTCTTCATCATAACTCCTATGATCTTGATTCAACTTCAGGGTGATTCTACACTGAATTTATGAGTCCAAATCAAGCTTCTTACATCGTGATTCATTCTGGTTTTATTAGTATCAAGAAGAAATTGCCAAATCTCCAAACAGGCAAACTGGAATCACTTCGGTTAAAAGTGGGATAACTTCTTTATCATAACTCCTATGATCTTGATTCAACTTCAGGGTGATTCTACACTGATTTACGAGTCCAAATCAAGCTTCTTACATCGTGATTCATTCTGGTTTTATTAGTATCAAGAAGAAATTGCCAAATCTCCAAACAGGCAAAACTGGAATCACTTCGGTTAAAAGTGGGATAACTTCTTTCATCATAACTCCTATGATCTTGATTCAACTTCAGGGTGATTCTACACTGATTTATGAGTCCAAATCAAGCTTCTTACATCGTGATTCATTCTGGTTTATTTAGTATCAAGAAGAAATTGCCAAATCTCCAAACAGGGCAAACTGGAATCACTTCGGTTAAAAGTGGGATAACTTCTTCATCATAACTCCTATGATCTTGATTCAACTTCAGGGTGATTCTACACTGATTTATGAGTCCAAATCAAGCTTCTTACATCGTGATTCATTCTGGTTTTATTAGTATCAAGAAGAAATTGCCAAATCTCCAAACAGGGCAAACTGGAATCACTTCGGTTAAAAGTGGGATAACTTCTTCATCATAACTCCTATGATATTGATTCAACTTCAGGGTGATTCTACACTGATTTATGAGTCAAATCAAGCTTCTTACATCTTTATTCATTCTGGTTTTATTTGTATCAAGAAGAAATTGCCAAATCTCCAAACAGGGTAAACTGGAATCACTTCGGTTAAAAGTGGGATAACTTCTTCATCATAACTTCTATGATCTTGATTCAACTTCAGGGTGATTCTACATTGATTAATGAGTCCAAATCAAGCTTTTTACATCGTGATTCATTCTGGTTTTATTAGTATCAAGAATAAATTTCCAAATCTCCAAATAGGGCAAACTTGAATCACTTCGGTTAAAAGTGGGATAACTTCTTCATCATAACTCCTATGATCTTGATTCAACTTCAGGGTGATTATCCACTGATTTATGAGTCCAAATAAAGATTCTTACATCTTGATTCATTCTGGTTTGATTAGAATCAAGAAGAAATTGCCAAATCTCCAAACAAGGTATACTGGAATCACTTCGGTTAAAAGTGGGATAACTTCTTCATCTTAACTCCTATGATCTTGATTCAAATTCAGGGTGATTCTACACTGAATAATGGTTCTAAATCAAGCTTCTTACCTCGTGATTCATTCTGGTTTTATTAATATCAAGAAGAAATTGCCAAATCTCCAAATAAGGCAAACTGGGATCACTTCGGTTAAAAGTGCGATAAGTTCTTCATCATAACTCCAATGAT
Source organism: Moricandia moricandioides (assembly GCA_905132885.1). Classification (NCBI taxonomy): domain Eukaryota; kingdom Viridiplantae; phylum Streptophyta; class Magnoliopsida; order Brassicales; family Brassicaceae; genus Moricandia; species Moricandia moricandioides. The sequence goes on along the minus strand of CAJHQQ010006182.1, from coordinate 6,331 downwards.
ATTGATTCAACTTCAGGATGATTCTATACTGATTTATGAGTCAAAATAAAGCTTCTTAAATCTTTATTCATTCTGGTTTTATTTGTATCAAGAAGAAATTGCCAAATCTCCAAACAGGATAAACTGGAATCACTTCGGTTAAAAGTGGGATAATTTATTCATCATAACTCCTATGATCTTGATTCAACTTCAGGGTGATTCTACACTGATTAATGAGTCTAAATAAATCTTCTTACATCGTGATTCATTATGGTTGTATTAGTATCAAGAATAAATTGCCAAATCTCCAAATAGGGCAAACTGGAATCACTTCGGTTAAAAGTGGGATAACTTCTTCATCATAACTCCTATGATCTTGATTCAACTTCAGGGTGATTCTACACTGATTTATGAGTTCAAATCAAGCTTCTTCAATCGTGATTCATTCTGGTTTTATTAGTATCAAGAAGAAATTGCCAAATCTCCAAACAAGGTATACTGGAATCACTTCGGTTAAAAGTGAGATAACTTCTTCATCTTAACTCCTATGATCTTGATTCAAATTCAGGGTGATTCTAGACTGATTAATGGGTCAAAATCAAGCTTCTTACATCTTTATTCATTCTGGTTTTATTTGTATCAAGAAGAAATTGCCAAATCTCCAAATAGGGTAAATTGGAATCACTTCGGTTAAAAGTGGGATAATTTATTCATCATAACTTCTATGATCTTGATTCAACTTCAGGGTGATTCTACATTGATTAATGAGTCCAAATCAAGCTTTTTACATCGTGATTCATTCTGGTTTTATTAGTATCAAGAATAAATTGCCAAATCTCCAAATAGGGCAAACTGGAATCACTTCGGTTAAAAGTGGGATAACTTCTTCATCATAACTCCTATGATCTTGATTCAACTTCATGGTGATTATCCACTGATTTATGAGTCCAAATAAAGCTTCTTACATCTTGATTCATTCTGGTTTGATTAGAATCAAGAAGAAATTGCCAAATCTCCAAACAAGGTATACTGGAATCACTTCGGTTAAAAGTGGGATAACTTCTTCATCTTAACTCCTATGATCTTGATTCAAATTCAGGGTGATTCTACACTGAATAATGGGTCCAAATCAAGCTTCTTACCTCGTGATTCATTCTGGTTTTATTAATATCGAGAAGAAATTGCCAAATCTCCAAATAAGGCAAACTGGGATCACTTCGGTTAAAAGTGCGATAACTTCTTCATCATAACTCCAATGATATTGATTCAACTTCAGGATGATTCTATACTGATTTATGAGTCAAAATAAAGCTTCTTACATCTTCATTCATTCTGGTTTTATTTATATCAAGAAGAAATTGCCAAATCTCCAAACAGGGTAAACTGGAATCACTTCGGTTAAAAGTGGGATAATTTATTCATCATAACTCCTATGATCTTGATTCAACTTCAGGGTGATTCTACACTGATTAATGAGTCTAAATAAAGCTTCTTACATCGTGATTCATTATGGTTGTATTAGTATCAAGAATAAATTGCCAAATCTCCAAATAGGGCAAACTGGAATCACTTCGGTTAAAAGTGGAATAACTTCTTCATCATAACTCCTATGATCTTGATTCAACTTCAGGGTGATTCTACGCTGATTTATGAGTTCAAATATAGCTTCTTCAATCGTGATTCATTCTGGTTTTATTAGTATCAAGAAGAAATTGCCAAATCTCAAAAAAGGTAAACTGGATTCACTTCGGTTAAAAGTGGGATAACTTCTCCATCATAACTCTTATGATATTGATTCAACTTTAGGGTGATTATCCACTGATTTATGAGTCCAAATAAAGCTTCTTACATCTTGATTCATTCTGGCTTGATTAGAATCAAGAAGAAATTGCCAAATCTCCAAACAGCGTAAACTGGAGGAACTTCGGTTAAAAGTGGGATAACTTCTTCATCATAACTCCTATGATCTTGCTTCAACTTCAGGGTGATTCTACACTGAATTATGAGTCCAAATCAAGTTTCTTACATTGTGATTCATACTGGTTTAATTAGAATCAAGAAGAAATTGCCAAATCTCCAAACAAGGTAAACTGGAATCACTTCGGTTAAAAGTGAGATAACTTCTTCATCTTAACTCCTATGATCTTGATTCAAATTCAGGGTGATTCTACATTGATTAATGAGTCCAAATCAAGCTTTTTACATCGTGATTCATTCTGGTTTTATTAGTATCAAGAATAAATTTCCAAATCTCCAAATAGGGCAAACTGGAATCACTTCGGTTAAAAGTGGGATAACTTCTTCATCATAACTCATATGATCTTGATTCAACTTCAGGGTGATTATCCACTTATTTATGAGTCCAAATAAAACTTCTTACATCTTGATTCATTCTGGTTTGATTAGAATCAAGAAGAAATTGCCAAATCTCCAAACAAGGTATACTGGAATCACTTCGGTTAAAAGTGGGATAACTTCTTCATCTTAACTCCTATGATCTTGATTCAAATTCAGGGTGATTCTACACTGAATAATGGGTCCAAATCAAGCTTCTTACCTCGTGATTCATTCTGGTTTTATTAATATCAAGAAGAAATTGCCAAATCTCCAAATAAGGCAAACTGGGATCACTTCGGTTAAAAGTGCGATAACTTCTTCATCATAACTCCAATGATATTGATTCAACTTCAGGATGATTCTATACTGATTTATGAGTCAAAATAAAGCTTCTTACATCTTTATTCATTCTGGTTTTATTTGTATCAAGAAGAAATTGCCAAATCTCCAAACAGGGTAAACTGGAATCACTTCGGTTAAAAGTGGGATAATTTATTCATCATAACTCCTATGATCTTGATTCAACTTCAGGGTGATTCTACACTGATTAATGAGTCTAAATAAAGCTTCTTACATCATGATTCATTATGGTTGTATTAGTATCAAGAATAAATTGCCAAATCTCCAAATAGGGCAAACTGGAATCACTTCGGTTAAAAGTGGGATAACTTCTCCATCATAACTCCTATGATCTTGATTCAACTTCAGGGTGATTCTACACTGATTTATGAGTTCAAATCAAGCTTCTTCAATCTTGATTCATTCTGGTTTTATTAGTATCAAGAAGAAATTGCCAAATCTCAAAAAAAGGTAAACTGGATTCACTTCGGTTAAAAGTGGGATAACTTCTCCATCATAACTCTTATGATATTGATTCAACTTTAGGGTGATTATCCACTGATTTATGAGTCCAAATAAAGCTTCTTACATCTGGATTCATTCTGGTTTGATTAGAATCAAGAAGAAATTGCCAAATCTCCAAACAGGGTAAACTGGAGTCACTTCGGTTAAAAGTGGGATAACTTCTTCATCATAACTCCTATAAAATTGATTCAACTTCACGGTGATTCTAGACTGATTTATGCGTCCAAATCAAGATACTTACATCGTGATTCATTCTGGTTTTATTAGTATCAAGAAGAAATTGCCAAATCTCCAAAAAGGGTAAACTGGATGCACTTCGGTTAAAAGTGGGATAACTTCTTCATCATAAATCCTATGATATTGATTCAACTTTTTGGTGATTATCCACTGATTTATGAGTCCAAATAAAGCTTCTTACATCTTGATTCATTCTGGCTTGATTAGAATCAAGAAGAAATTGCCAAATCTCCAAACAAGGTAAACTGGAATACTTCGGTTAAAAGTGGGATACTTCTTCATCATAACTCCTATGATCTTGATTCAACTTCATGGTGATTATCCACTGATTTATGAGTACAAATAAAGCTTCTTACATCTTGATTCATTCTGGGTTTGATTAGAATCAGAAGAAATTGCCCAAATCTACACACACAGGGCATAACTGGACATCACTTCGGTTAAAAGTGGGATAACTTCTTCATCATTAAACTCCTATGATCTTGCATTCAACATTCAGGGTATTCTATCCTCATTATGAGGTCCAAATCAAGCTTCTTTACAAATCGTGATTCATTCTGGTTTTATTACGTATCAAGAAGAAATTGCCAATTCTCCAAACAGGCAAACTGGGAATCACTTTCGGTTAAAAGTGGGAAACTTCTTCATCATAACTCCGAATGATATAGATTCACTTCAGGGTGATTCTCACAGCTGATTAATGAGTCCAAATCAAAGCTTTTTACATCGTGATTCATTCTGGTTTATTAAAAATCAAGAATTAAATTCCCCAAACTCCAAAAGGGCAAACTGGAATCCCTTCGGTTAAAAGTGGGATAACTTCTTCATCATTATACTTCCCATGATCTTGATTCAACTTCAGGGTGTTCGACACTGATTTATGAGTCTCCAAATCAAGCTTCTTACATTCGTGATTCATTCTGGTTTTATTAGTATCAAGAAGAAATTGCCAAATCTCCAAATAAGGCAAACTGGGAATCACTTCGGTTAAAAGTGGGATAACTTCTTCATCATAACTCCAATGATATTGATTCAACTTCAGGGATGATTCTACACTGATTTATGAGTCAAATCAAGCTTCTTAAATCTTGATTCATTCTGGTTTTATTAGTATCAAGAAGAAATTGCCAAATCTCCAAACAGGGTAAACTGGAATCACTTCGGTTAAAAGTGGGATAACTTTATTCATCATAACTCCTATGATCTTGATTCAACTTCAGGGTGATTCTACACTGATTAATGAGTCCAAATCAAGCTTCTTACATCGTGATTCATTCTGGTTTTATTAGTATCAAGAAGAAATTGCCAAATCTCCAAATAGGGCAAACTGGAATCACTTCGGTTAAAAGTGGGATAACTTCTTCATCATAACTCCTATGATCTTGATTCAACTTCAGGGTGATTCTACACTGATTAATGAGTCCAAATCAAAGCTTCTTACATCGTGATTCATTCTGGTTTATTAGAATCAAGGAATAAATTCCCAAATCTCCAAACAGGGCAACAACTGGAATCACTTCGGTTAAAAAGTGGGATAATTCTTATCATAACTCCTATGATCTTGAGTCAACTTCAGGGTGATTTCAGCACTGATTTATGAGTCCAAATCAAGACTCTTACATCGTGATTCATTCTGAGTTTTATTAGTATCAAGAAGAAATTGGCAAAATCTCCAAACAGGGGCAAATGGAATCACTTCGGTTAAAAGTGGGATAACTCTTCATCATAACTCCTATGATCTTGAGTCAACTTCAGGGTGATTCTACACCTGATTTATGAGTCCAAATCAAGCTTCTTACATCGATGATTCATTCTGGTTTTATTAGTATCAAGAAGAAATTGCCAAATCTCCAAACATGGCAAACTGGAATCACTTCGGTTAAAAGTGGGATAACTTCTTCATCATAACTCCTATGATCTTGATTCAACTTCAGGGTGATTATCCACTGATTTATGAGTCCAAATAAGCTTCTTACATCTTGATTCATTCTGGTTTGATTAGAATCAAGAAGAAATTGCCAAATCTCCAAACAAGGTATACTGGAATCACTTCGGTTAAAAGTGGGATAACTTCTTCATCTTAACTCCTATGATCTTGATTCAAATTCAGGGTGATTCTACACTGATTAATGGGTCCAAATCAAGCTTCTTACATCGTGATTCATTCTGGTTTTATTAATATCAAGAAGAAATTGTCAAATCTCCAAATAGGGCAAACTGGGATCACTTCGGTTAAAAGTGGGATAACTTCTTCATCATAACTCCAATGATATTGATTCAACTTCAGGATGATTCTATCACTGATTTATGAGTCCAAATCAAAGCTTCTTACATCGTGATTCATTCTGGTTTTATTTAGTATCAAGAAGAAATTGCCAAATCTCCAAACAGGGTAAACTGGAATCACTTCGGTTAAAAGTGGGATAATTTATTCATCATAACTCCTATGATCTTGATTCAACTTCAGGGTGATTCTACACTGATTAATGAGTCTAAATAAAGCTTCTTACATCGTGATTCATTATGGTTGTATTAGTATCAAGAATAAATTGCCAAATCTCCAAATAGGGCAAACTGGAATCACTTCGGTTAAAAGTGGGATAACTTCTTCATCATAACTCCTATGATCTTGATTCAACTTCAGGGTGATTCTACACTGATTTATGAGTTCAAATCAAGCTTCTTCAATCGTGATTCATTCTGGTTTTATAGTACTCCATGAGAAGGAATGAAATTGCCAATCTCAAAAAAAGGTAAACTGGATATCACTATCGGTTAAAAGTGAGGGATAACATCGTCTAACATACTTTTATTCATAACTCTTATGATACTGGATTCAACATTTAGGGTAGATTATCCAAGCTGATTTATGATAGTCCAAGATAAGTTCTTTCATACATCTTCATTCATCTGG
>CAJHQQ010006181.1:0-11099 GCA_905132885.1 Moricandia moricandioides | reverse complement strand
TCTATTATCACATTACTAACAACTGGAAACTTAAAATTATCTTTTTTTCTATTATTCTTCGGTGGAAATTAGGTTAACCGTCATTGTAATCAGGCACATTCCCATCTGAAAACCGTAAGTGGGCCTTTTATTGTTGTTTAGACCTTTTCAGTCCGTTTTTTTAACTTAAGCGTTTTTATGATTTCTTTCGGAGAAATATGTTTTCGTACAATGTCGGTTTCTGTACCGTTGTTTCTGCGAAATAATAAAACCGTTCGTATAGTCGAGATACCAATGGTGTTAAGTTAACCATTATCATTTTATACGATTGATTCGAATATTCACGAGACGACAAGTCCTTGCTATTTTTATCGCAACACTTTTAACGGAAACTCAAATCAAGACGAAATTAAACCAGTAAAGTAAATTCCCGAAGCAGAGAATGACAAATCGGAGATGTTCCCACTGCCCGTAGGCGACGAGAATGACTCGGTGTTTATCTCGTCGAGCGACGAGACAAGGCTCGTGTCTCGTCTCCCACGGGTGATGAGACTGGTATTCGTCTTGTCGCCCATGTGAGATGAGACAAGGCTCTTGTCTCGACGCCCACAGGCGATGAAACTTGGTATTGGTCTCATTGCCCGTGGATGTCAAAACGAGACTCGTGTCACGACGCGCATGGGCGGCCAAACTTGGTATTTGTCTCAATTGCAGACAGCAGGTATGACTAGATTTTCCTTGTTTATTTTTTAGAGCTTTTCTTTATTGTTTTTGCCAATCTCGGGCTGAACATCACTGGGGACAGTGTTTTTTAAGTATGAGAGAGGTTGTTACTTATATTGTGTTTTGCTTTAGTGCCAGCTATGTCGTTTTATTGAGTCCAAATAAAGATAGTTGGAGACAATTATTTTTTTTTCTTAGAACAATACCACCTAACCACTCTCTAGAACCATTTTGAGTTGTGGATTTGCAGAATGGAAATACGAAAGTTGATCAACATGCCAGTAACATCCACACGTACTCAGAATGTCTGAAGTAACCAAAGCGGACATCCATCCTAATCAACTATATTTGATTGTCTTGGGCCTTGTAATACACTAGACTGGATTCCTACTGCAGGTCTGGAAAGTAAAAGTGTATGTCTTTCTTGTTACCTTCTCTCCTTTCTTCATCATCTAGAAAGAGAAAGAAAAGATTCATATGACTTCCTGCGTAGTAAAGGGGTAGGAAAATTCATATGACCCCACTGTTTTACTACAATGGGATGATAACACAAAGCTGGAAGGGAGGGGTAGGAAAATTTCCAATGACCCCATTATTCGCCTACACTTTTCATAGCTAAAAAAAATATAAAGAGATAAAAAGATTCAGAGAAGGAAGAAAGAGAGAGGAAATGAACCAGAAAAGACTGCGTGTGTGTTTAGGTACCCGCTGGGGTAAGAGTCCATTTTTTTCTCTTATCAATATTCCCAAGATAAAGCCTGCATTTTTATATATAAGTAATGAGGTCAGTAGAGAGGTATGTCAGATGGTACCTGGTGAGTTGTGGTAAAGCAGATTGCTAAGCTGGGGTTAAGTACATGCAAATGCCTCATGTATGTTCTACAATATAATAGAGGTGATGGTTGTATTCTAAAGAGCTAATGAGTCCCTGCGTTTTCAAACATTTTCCACCTGTTTATTCTATAATTTGCTTGATGCCAAGTAAAGGATAAGTCTGGGGAGGTTATATACCATAGGCTTTACCACTTTTATGCCATGGTATATGTCCTTTTTAAAGTTTTATGCATTTGGAATCGTTTTCATATGTTTTTGTGTTATGCATAGTCCATGTACGTTTTAAGCGACTTTGAAGATTCTTGAGCCATTTGAGGTGTATAACTATGAAGATGCGTCATAAGTATAGCAACAGATGGTGGACTTCCTAAAGTGCGATTAAGATCATATTTTAACATCAGATCGAGCTTTTATTTAAATTTCTAATTCCATCGGTTTGAAGTCAATCAGGATCTTAGATCAAAATTTTTGCTTGTTTTACTAAAGAACGATCCATATGACGCGCGAGCCGGATTCTGTCAATAATTCAAGAGATCTGAAGAGCATAGAGCGATGAAACCTGAGAGTCGATCGACGCTCCGGCTGACCAGGTCCCCGATGAGTTTTAATTAAGTTTCAAGAATTTTAGTTTGGACCCAAAGCTTCCCTTATTTACAAAAGAGCCCAAAACTTTTTAACCTATATTATATGTTTCTAAGCCATTGCCGACGATTAAGCTTTCTTTTAGGTTTGGAGAGAGAGAGATTAGAACTCCTTTTGAGTTGATCTAGGACTCCTTTGGTTTTATATATGGTTTTTATTCAGTATATGATATTTGTTTTTGCTTTTATGTCTGGTAGTTCTCTTGTTAGATTTAGGGATTTCATGAGATGGAAGTCAAACATATAAACATTGATTGCTAGGGTTCATTATATATTTGACACAAGAATTATTTCTAAAACTAGTTTCTAGATTTATTGGAATAGCGCGAGAGTGCAAATAATTACCTAGAATCTAGATCACATGATATTTGGAATAACGCAAGAATGTGACTGATTACCTTAACCTAATCCTGTTGGACTAAATACTTATTTGAAACAAGAGGTTGTCTAGGATTTAGGTGAACATATTGAATCTTTTTTATTTCATGTTTGATTCATAGAGTTCGCAACGATATTTGGTTTTCGATTAAAATCAGGAATCTGATAGTCTACCACACCGAGAGTTGGTCAGCTTAATGTTTAATATTCGAATTATGGAATTGAACATAATTAAACCCTTGACACCATTGATTTATTTTTAGATAAGTCCCTGAGTCTAGCGATTCTTCTTGATAACTTACAACTGTTTCTATTTCTTTGTTTACTGCTTTCTTATTTACTACCTAGCTATATTCGAAACTAACCTCTATTGTGTGAAATACTGAGTCTTTGTTGATACGATCCTCAAGTACTACACTAATCCTCTTATTTGAGAGGTGCTTAAAGGTTAATTTTAGCATATCAGTATTCGAGAAACAAGCGTAAAGATCAATCCTGGTGAAGAATATAATAAGATTACCATAGCAGTTCTATAAATCATAAGTTCTTCATAACCAAAGAAAATCCCTCAATCTAACAGGGTGATTACTCAGACACAATCAGATAAAACATAATCAAAGACTGAATAGAAATCAGGTGTAAATTAATAGGAGTTCCAAGAAGACTCCCAAAGTAGTTCTTCTCTCCCAATCTCAAAACAAAGTTTAAAAGATACATAGCCTCATTGTGGCTGGAAAATAGTGAATATAGGTTAAAACATGTTCAGAGATCTTTTTGCAAATAGGGAAATTTCTAGAGAAATTTTTTAATTCCTTGAAGTTGATAAAAACTCGTCGTAAGCAGATCATAAGTAGAATCATTCGACACCCAGGTGGTGTCAGGCGACACTATGCTATAAGCTCGACAGCTTCCTCTTGTGCGCCAGATGGACCACTCGTCAATGAAACAAGCATAAATTTTTTATCTAGACCATGGAAAGACCTCAAACCGGTAGCATTGGAAAGGTAGCTCAATTCTAAATCTTGTGCCAAATAATAAGCTTCATACATTGGTGGAAGTTCTCTATCCATTGCTAAACTTCTGACGCATCTACACAGTTCTGCACCAAAAATTGCTCTAAAATCTAGATATTGCTCCAAAGTGTACATAACCTGTAAAGACTCTAAAACGACTCAAAATCACATAACAAGGACTCTAAGCAAAAGATAGAATAGACATGTGAAAGAGGTTTGAATATATGGGTACTCACCTTTCTTTAGAACCACCACCAACACCTCTGAAATGTCGAAAGCCACAAAAAAAAATCAGTATCAACATTAGAAGGCACTTTCATGTACTTGACGTCTTTAGTACCACCACCATCACCTCTGAAATGTTGCAAGCCACAAAAAATCAGTATCAACATTAGAAGGTACTTGACCTCAGCTTGGTAACCTGACCATCCAGCGCACAGCTCAGCAAATACATTCTGAGATACCCCTCTACTGACTTAATTTTTTCTATAAATATGTAGGCTTTATCTTTGGAATGTCAATCAAACAATACATGGACTCTTACCCCCAAAGGGTTTCTAAACACACACGCAGTATTCTATGGTTCCTTTTTTGTCTCTCTCTCTCTTCTCACTTCACTCAGTCAACGTCTCTCTTCTCTGAAGAGTATTATTTTTTTTAATTGACCGATATCTTTGGACATGCTTCCATGAATCAGGCTCTAATTTCTGCAACAACCAGCTAATGTTCACTTCTTTTTTACTTGTACCTTTTTCATTCATTTTTTTTTCTGAAGGGGAGAGAGAGGGGAACCAGAAACCCACATACTTTTACCTTCCATACCTGCAAGAGAAACCCGATCCAGTGTACGCCAAGCCCCAACACAAGCGATTTGAGTAGATTATGTTGGAGATCAGCTTTGGTTCCTTTAGACACTAATAGTAAGCATGGATGTTACTACAAGTGGACTCGCTTTTGTGTTTCCATTCATTACACCCTGCAGTCATAACTCAGAGAACGGTTAGGCGGTTAGTTCCAAGAAAAAGTTCATCATCTACAACTAACTCTATTTTGACACAACAAAACGACATAATTAACAAAAAAAATGAAGCATAAGTTAAACTTCCCCAGACTTAAACAACACTCTCCATAGTGTTATACAGTTTGAGATTGGCAAACTAAATATATTATACATAAATAGTCTAAAGAAACCCAAGTTGTACCTGAGAACGAAGGTGAGTCTTGATAAACACTGAGAAGGTGTCGCTCGATCCTCATGTAGAAGGGGTGTTGACCTACGTTGCTAAAGTTTTGGTCAACGCTGGTGATATAACCTATTTATTACCAGTTTTAGGCCATGTTATAGGCTCCATTTAGGGTCTATTATGAGTGTCTAGGCTATGTTTTAATGTCTTTACAAGTACAGGTACGTTTTGGAGATATATGGAGATACTTGGAGCTTTTGTAGCATTTAGAAGAGAAGAATCCAAGCTGATCATTTAGACAGTCGAAGTACAAGATTGCCATCGATAGGCGACACAACCTTGGCGTCGATCGATGTTGCACTTCTGCCATCGATCGACGTCCAAATCGCAGTCAGCCGATTTCAAGCCCAAGTTAGAGACAAGACACAAGATTACAAGATTACCCCTGGACGAGTTTTGACCTAGATTTTAGGGTTTTATATTTATACTTTATGTATTACACCAGAAAGAGAGGGCGGTGTGCAATTGGCAGATTGTGTGCACCAGCATTCCATTACAGTTTTAGAATTTATTTAGGGGAGAAAATCTATAACTCCTTAGGGAGATTTGTATTGGAACCCCAATATTTTATCTATGCATCATATTCAGACTATTATTCTTACTTTAATTATGTCTGAGTTGTTATCAACTAGATTTAGGGTTGAATGATAGCAAACATGGATTAACACAAAAGTATGATTGCTAGGTTAAGTTAATATCCATCAATGGAGTTGTGTTTAATGCTTGCATTCTAGAGTAGCTAACTAGGATCACGAAAGTAGGCATGGACAACTACAAGAGTAGGTTCTATGCCAGAATATACACTATTGAACTAGGTTGTTAGGCGCATGCGAGAGCTGGTCTAATTAGGTTGGTGAATATATCAAATCCCATTCACACTTCCTTCTGATTTCAATGTCGATCGACATCAGGCCTTAGTCGTCGATCGATGGTCTTTACTTTTGCTCGCATACGAGAGTTGGAGTTAAAAGGGTTAGAATAGTTAATATTTGAGTTCTAGAATATTTACATATTTGTGCTTCTTATTCCCTATAATTAATTGAGTTGAAACCCTAGATCTAGCATATTTACATTTGCATCTAGTTAGTCTATTATCATATGTCCATATTGCATCTATACCTTCTAATATATGTAATTACCTAGCTTAGTCTTTAGAAATAAGAAATCTTTTGTGTGCCATTGTTCTTTGTGGATTCGATCCCTAAGTACTACGCATGATCTTTCTAGGCAAGAGTATTATTTTGTGTGTTATGATTAAGGGTTAATTTGATAGTTAATTGTTTAGGATATATATACCCTGCTAGAACAATAAAAATACACCATGTCAAATTTGGCGCCATTACTAGGGAACATTGATCGCCATTAGATTTAATTTTTAGGATTTTGTCTAGGTTTGTTTTTACTTTCAAAGTTACAATTTTTTTTTTTGTTTTTCAAGTGCAAGCAATAGAGTACCAGGGGCAATAAAGGACAAGAATTAGTTTTCTCAGAAACCCACAAAATCTTTAACGTATGATTTGCAAAGAAAGACTACAAGCATCGATTGACGGCATCTATCAGTGTCGGACGACATTTCATTATGGACGGCATCGAACAACATTGATCACTCAAGATCGATCGACATCATCTCACCCGCATTGATGGACGAAAGCAGACGAGTTTAGATGGTTGCGCCTATAGTAGTGGTTCAGAATGAGAATGGAGACTTGCATGACCTCAACGGTCATATGCGTAATGCAGCATGTGAAAAGATAGACGATCAGGGGGCTGTAATCCTTGATACAGAAGCAGAAGCAGAATCAGACGCTGCAATAGCTCAACCTGAAGCTAACGCTCAAGCTTCTCAGAGAACTCTAGCTGACTACAACTTTCCAGACCAGTTCTAAGCCACAGATCTGCCATTTGTCCTCCAACTTTTTAGAGAAACGATTTTGAGATCAAGCCCACTTTCTTCGGACTTGTAGCGCAGACACCTTACCATGGGTTGCGACATGAGCAACCTATGGATCATCTGGAGTGATTTGAGTATCTATTAACTGCTATTAAAGCCAATGGAGTCCATGGGGACTATCTCTTTTGTAAGCTCTTCAAGTACTCACTTGTTGGAGAAGCTTCAGATTGGCTTAACTAACTACCATCAGAATCTCTGACATCCTGGACTTAAATCAAGAACGCTTTCTTGCGTAACTTCTTTGATGACGCGAGAGCTGAAGATCTAAAGAGCAAGATTGCTACTTTTTCACAAGAACCTTCAAAATCTTTTAGAAACTCATGGATCAGATTCAAGTCATATCAGAAAGACTGTCCACATCACGGGTTCAACGAAGTGCATCTTCTTAGCAATTTCTTCAGAGGTATTGGATTATAGTATCAGATGGCTTTGGACACAGCTACTGAGGGGAATTTAAGCACCAGGAGCCCTGAAGAATGCTACAAGATTGATTGAGAATCTGGCATCAAACAACAATACCAAGAACACAAATTTTGAAAAGAGGAAATCAGCTCCCGATGTGAGCAAGGAGCAGATTGAAGAAGTCCTGGCAAGGCTGGATAGTGTTCAGAAATTTCTCAAGAAGCAGGTTACTTTTGCAGAGGTCGAAGCGATAGAGTCTTGAGAAGATGAGATTGAAGAAGATGATGTGAACTACATCGATGGGAACAGTTTTCAGAAATAAGGGAATCCATGTTTTAACAGGAACTCCTATGGTACTGGCCAAAGGAGTAACTTTAATCAAAGTTCACAACCAAGGCCTTTCAACAACAACAAGACTTATGGATCTTCCTACTACCAGAATACTCCTCCAGAAGCTCAGGAAAGCAAGATTGAAGCAATGGTTGACATAGTTTTAGAGGGGCAGCAGAAGATGACTGTGAATTTCAATGGAAAGATAAATTGTTTGTACCTCAACCAAGATTGACGATATCGTGAATGAGATCTACAAAGCTCAAGATATGTCATTGGAAGATTTCTACAAGAGGCTTGATGATGTCTACATCCTATAGACAAGTGCCTCACTGGTTTGACTACATGCATGGATGAGGTGAAGCAAGATCTAGATATTGTTCAAAGACAGCGTATGAATGGAGCAAACCGAGTGTCATCGATCGACGGCAGCATCATGCCATCGATCGATACTGAGTTCGACAGACAAAAGTATGCAGGAGAAAAACAATTAGAAGACAAGTTCAATGAGATTACTATTTCTCAAAACCTGATGAAGGAAGGTATTTCTCACCAATTGAATAATATGTTAGAGATTACAGCTGCCAGACTTAGAATGCTACAGCGCAGTATTGAAAATCTACAAAGGAGAATGTATTCAGTGGCGGTTACTAAGGAGATCATAAAGAATGAAAAGCCAGGGGAGATGAGGAACTGAGAAACTTCGTTGGTACATGGTTTCAGAAGAGCAAAGAAGATGTAGACACTAGTGTTGATCCACCTCCATTCTAGTCAGAAAATTCAATACGTCGAGTTTAAGACTATAACCAAGCCGCTGAGTGGGAGGCAACCCACTGTTTAGTAAGTTTTTATTTCGTTTTTACTTATACTACTACTTATTTTTGAGTTTCACTTTATTATAACCGACTATTTGAGCCCAGCATCGATTGACACCATAGAGGCACTATCGGTCGACAATGGATTGCGAGCATCGATCGACCAAACCCGCCTACCATCGATTGACACTCTCTTACAGAGAGAGGTATCGAGTTTCTACTTAAGCTATTTACTTATGATTTTAGTTGTCCTAACCAATCCGGGGTGGATTACACTTGGACAGTGTAATTTAAGTCTAGGGGAGGTTTGCTAATGCTATTTTATTGTTTTTGAGTTTTATTTAGTATCTATATATAAATTTTTTTTCAAAAATATTTATTGAGTCAAGAAGAGGATTATGATCAAGATTTATTATTGACTAACCACACTTTAGCACCATTCTTAGAAGGTTGTTTGCAGAGATTACTAGGATACCAAAGTTTCTCATCCCGCCACTATATCACACTTGCTTAAGAAAGTTTGAAGGAACAGAAGCTGATTTCCAACACTAATCCTTATTTGCTTGCTTTGGGATTTGTTATACACTGGATCGGATTGTTTTTGCAAGTCTGGAAGGTAAAAGTCTGTGTGCTTCTGATTCCACTCTCTCACCCCTTAAGATAAAAAAAGGAGTTGAACAGGATTTGGTGGCTACAACCATTAAAGCTTGATTCATATGATTCTAGAAAGAGATAAAGGCCAAAAAGAAGTGAACATGATCTGGTGGCTACAACCATTAGGGATTGATCATGGAAGCCTATCCAAATATCTTAGTCAATTAAAATAAAATAAAATGATACCCTCTAAAGAAGGGAAACATTGACTAAGAATAAGTGAGAAGAGAGAGAAGAAAGGGATCAGAAAAGACTACAAGTGTGTTCAGATACTTGCAGAGGTAAGAGTCCATGTGTCCTTTGACCGATA
Source organism: Moricandia moricandioides (assembly GCA_905132885.1). Lineage (NCBI taxonomy): Eukaryota > Viridiplantae > Streptophyta > Magnoliopsida > Brassicales > Brassicaceae > Moricandia > Moricandia moricandioides. Next base: position 1,825 of record CAJHQQ010006181.1, on the reverse strand, counting down.
CTCCCAAGTTAAAGGCTGCACTTTTATTTTATGGAAAGAAATGAAATCTGTAGAGGGGCGAGTCATACTAGTATTTGCTATGTTGTTGGTAGAACGGATTTGGTTGCTATACTATGATAGGGTATATAAAATTTCACTATGACTGACTTGATAGGATGTGGCTGAAATAAAATAAGGTGACAGTTATAGTTTGAAATTATGTGAGTCTTCGCTTTTCAAAACCTCTCTCACAGGTTTTTTTGCTTGAGGACGAGCAAGAGGTTAAGTCTGGGGGAAGTTGATATAACTTATTTATTACAAGTTATAGGCTCCATTTAGGGTCTATTATGTGTGTATAGGCTATTTTTTAGGGTCTTTACATGTCCATGTAAGTTTTGGAGATATATGGAGATACTTGGAGATTTTAGAGCATTTAAAAGAGAAGAATCTGTAGCTGATCATTTAGAGAGTCGAAGTAGAAGATTGCCATCGATCGGCGACACAACCTTGGCGTCGATGGATGTTACATGACCAAGGTCGATCGATGTTTCAGATCTGCCATCGATCAACGTGAAATCGCAGACGACCGATTTCAAGTCCAAGTTAGAGACAAGACACAAGATTACAAGATTACCCCTGGACAAGTTTTGACCTAGATTTTAGGGATTTATATTTATACTTTGTGTATAAAACAAGAAAGAGAGGGCGGTTTGCCAGGGGCAGATTGTGTGCACCAGCATTCCATTATAGTTTTAGGATTGATTTAGGGGAGAATATTTATAACTCCTTAGGGAGATTTGTATTGGAATCCCAATTTTTTATCTATGCATTCAGACTATTATTCTTACTTTAATAATGTCTGAGTAGTTGTCAACTAGATTTAGGGTTGAATGATAGCAAACATGGATTGGACCAAAAGTAAGATTGCTAGTGAAGTTAATATCCATCAGTTGAGTTGTGCTTAATGCTTGCTTTCTAGAGTAGCTAACTAGGATCTCGAAAGTAGGACATGGATTACTACAAGAGTAGGTTCTGTGCCAGAATATACTCTATTGAACTAGTTTGTTAGGCGCATGCGTGAGCTGGTCTAATTAGCTTGGTGAACAAATCAAATCTCATTCACACTTCCTTCTGATTTCACCGTCTATCGACATCAGGCCTTAGCCGTCGATCGATGGTCTTTCCTTTTGCTCGTATATGAGATTTGGAGTTAAAAGGGTCAAAATAGTTAATATTTGAGTTCAATAGTATTTACATATCCATGCCTGTTATTCCCTATAATATCATAGATCTTGAAACCCTAAAGCTTGCATATTTACATTTTCATCTAGTTAGTCTATTATCGTATTTCCATATTTACAGTATTAACATATTTCCATAGTGCATCTATACCTTCGAATAAGAAATATTTCCTTAAATTGATTACTTGTTACCAATATATAAAATTACCTAGCTTAGTCTTTAGAAATAAGAAATCTATTGTGTGTCATTGTTCTCTGTGGATTTGATCCCTAAGTACTACACATGATCTCTCTTGGCAAGAATATTATTTTTTGTGTTAGGATTAAGGGTTAATTTGATATTTAATTGTTTAGGATATTTATACCCTGCTTGAATAATAAAAACAAACCCATGTCAGCTGGTTCTTGACTCATCTTCCTCATGTTTTTTTCTCCTAACTGTGTCGCTCGATGCTTCTAGAGTGTCGTTTGATCTGTTTAGGGTGATGTCTATCATTGCTTGGAGGGTATCCTTCGACACTAACCTCTTATACTTACGGATCGCACGTCAAAACTCTTTCTCTTGTTGTTACTGGTGCATCTGAAAGACAAGAGAAGGCAGTAAG